>NAVB01000715.1:0-18287 GCA_002179805.1 Acanthamoeba lenticulata
CCCCCCCCCCAAACACAAACCGCGCGGTGCTCGCTTTGTCGCGGGTTTACATTGCTTGATCCCAAACTGGGCGCTCGCGTTTGTCTGACTTGGCGATGAATGTATCTCTCCTGGCGCGTGTCGCATCCGCCTCTCCTCTGTGTGTGGTGCCTCCTTGCAGCAAGAAGCGGCTCTCGCTCAAGGGGAGCAAGCGGCGCAGGGCTCGACGCGAGTCCGTGGCCGATCTGGTGATGGGCGAGGAGAAGCCCATCCAGGACGCCCTCAAGCCCCGAGTACAACCCCCCCCCAACCTCTCCTTCCCTCTCTCTTCTCTTTTCCTCTCTCCCAAAGCGCGATCTCCTCTCTCTCTCTATCACACACACTCTCTCTCTCTCTTTCCCTGTGGACCTCATGAAATGGGTGGAAAACATGAAAACATGATCATTAATAATGATAATAAAATGAAATAATTGCAGGAGGGCTGGCTGGACGTTAAGCAGGGCGACACCTGGACCAAGCACTGGTGCCTCGTCACGGAAATGCGCCACATCAAGGCCCGGCTCGACGCCCACTTGGGCCAGGTCGCCACCGGATCGTACGTCCTTCTTCTCTTTACTCCCCAATTACGTTTGCTTCTCTTCTTCTTCTTTCAAGGTGGCGATGCGATTATTGACGCGCGTGTGGTGGAATGGTGGCCACTGTCGTCGTCGTCATCGTCATCATCATCATCATCATCACACCAGGGATGATGAGGAGAGGTGGACCGGCTGGGGTCTGGCCATCTTTGAGGAGCTGGTCGACAAGTCCCTTCTCGATTTCGTGGAGGAGATGACTGCCGCGGGGACTGGCATCAAGGTCTTTCCCCTCCTCCTCACCCTCCCCCCCCAGTTTGGGCACGTGCGGGGGGGGGGCACATGCTGTGCTGTGTGTGGGAGGCAGCAGCAGCAGCCGTCCGGACGCTTACGGTTTTATTTGGGGGGGGGGATAATGCGCGCAGATCAAGGCGCGGCGGCACTACCTGAGGAACTACGGGCGCTGCTTTGCGGGCTCCAAGGCGGTGGACTGGTGCCTGGCCAACAAGAAGAGCGCCTCGCGGCAGGAGGCCATCCTCGCCATGACCGCTCTCCTCCAGAAGGGTGCGTCCTAAACTGGCCCCCTCCCCCCTTTCCTCGCACGCCCAAGCCCCGCCATGGCCATCGTCACCACCACAGCCCGCAACATCACCGATCCACCAACTGATAATACTTGTATATATAAAAAATAGGGCTGATAACGCACGTGGACAAGGAGCCGGTCTACAAGGACACCAAGCACGACTACTACAAGTTCAACATCCCGGTCGGGCCCGGCGGGGGCAAGGAGGGCGAGAAGGAAAAGAAGAAGGAGGAGAAGAAGGAGAAGAAGAAGAAGGAGAAGGAGCGCCGCAAGGAGACACGCGAGGAGCTGGGTGGCGACCTCTCCGACGGGGAAGCCGCTCCGTTGGGGGACATCACGGGCGGGGGCGGCGGGAAGGTGGCGACGTGCCCGATCGCCATCCTGCCGCTCTCGGACTGCCTGATCAAGCTGGACAAGTCCGGCAGCTACGTGGAGATCGTCCTCTACCACAACGACAACAGCCGCATCTTCCTCTCCGGCTGGAAGCCGCCCTCCCTCGCCGCCGCCGCCGCCGCTGCCACCAACCCGTCCGGCTCAGCGCCGTCCTCCGCTGACGACGCGCTGACGCCTGGAGGCGGCCGAGAAGCCCGCCGGAGCTGGCGCGGCAAGGGCAGCGCCTTTGACGAAAGCGCCTCCTACTTTTCCATCCGCATCCACCGCAAAGGTCTCTCTCTTCATTTCTTTCTTTTGCCCCCCCCCCCCAATTTCCTTATTCTGGAGCAGAATGATGAGCACGATCAGGTGCCGGAACCCCTCTATGGGCTCTTTGAGCATCTGATCAACCACGGTACAGCTGAGCGCCTTCTCTTTCTCTCTCTCTCTCTCTCTCTTTTGTTCTTGCGGTACTCGGCAGCCGAGTCGGCCTCGAGCGTGCCTGAGCTCGTCCTGTGTCGTGGCGGTGGTGGTGGTGGATGGCGGCGGGGACGTGCGCAGGGCTTGCCGTCGAAGAGCTGTTCGGCTACCAGCTCTCGCCAGCTCGGGTGGAGCCTCTTTATCAGCTCATCATGCGCCAAGGTCGTGTTTTCTTTCCTCTCCGTCCTTCTTCTTCTTCTTCTTCTTCGAGACTCTTTCCCTCTTGGACCGGGGTGTGTGTGTGTGCGTGTTCGTTGTGCTGACCGTTCTCGCGTTCGCGGCCACCTATTGATGTTGATTTTACCACACACATATGTATAACACCACGACGCAGGCATGTCGCTGGTCGCTGAAACCGATGCACACGTCGTGGGAGAGATGCTGCGGTTGGCCCTCTCTCGTTTACCGAGACGACCCTTCCATTTTGGCGGGTGGGAACCACCCTGCTCCTTTGACGGTGCGCTGCCCCGCCCTGCTTCCTGCTAGCCAAGTTCCTTACGTGACCGGCCGCTTCCCTGGCGTCCAGAGCTCGATGGCAACGAGACAGAGCAGCTCAAATTGGTGGAACATGTGCTGGCCCGTGTCGACGTGGCGGAACGACAGATTGTGGGGCTGGTCGTGGGACTTGTGAGCCACCTCGTGAGCATGGCCGAGGTGAACGGGGCTAACGAGGAACTTCTGTTGCGTATATTTGCGCCTCTTCTCGTCGATGGCAAATGGCTTACGTACCGAAAGCCGCCAACGGTCTCGCTTCGGCAGCCCTTTACGGTGTGATAAGTGTTGCCTTGGGTGCGAGACGCCGTCTGTACAATACCTGCTCTTTGTAATAAAGAAATAATAATAAAAACACATTTTGGGGCTGATGGGTTTTTCTATAGCTTTTTCTCAGCCGAGGCGGGACTCAACATCTTTCGCGTGAGAGTTTGGATTAATTTGACCTACCTCACGTTTTTTGTGTGCCCGATCATGTACACACGCGAAAGGAGGTGCGCCAAGTTGCACGGCATGCTCCTTGTCCTTGGCCTCGCCATCATGGGCGGTTATGCAGGTTCACCTCCCTCCCTTGCACCCAGCCGAGCACCCCTCTCTCCGACATGTTTACACAGGCCCTGCAGGCGCCACGTCGCTGTCGTTGGACAACCGACCGTCTCTCGGGGTGGCCTTGGTGTCGGACGACACCAGCCACGACTTGGGTTCTTGGCTGGCAAATGTACTTTCTTTGCCCACCACGTCACACCTCGCACCTACACACGCACACACACAAGAGGTTCTCTTCTCACTCGGGGCTCGGGGCAGGCCTTGCACAAGTTGCCACATTTTTCTTACCGCCTCCAGCTCGTTGGTGATCGGTTCAACCCAAGCGAAGACGATTACATGCAGGTGAGGACAATCCCGCAATCTCACTGTGTTTGTTGGTGTTGCTTGCTGGCTTGCTTGCTTGCTCACAGCGCTTCAGTCTCTTTCTACGTTTGTGGTGCCGTTTGCTTGTGTTGGTGCGCTCGTGTTTGTGGTGGCCTCAGCCTATGCCCTCTACCGCTGCGCCTGCACCGACCCTAACGCGGATTATCGGTCCTCCCTCTCTTCCCCACCACCACCACTACCCTCCTCCCCACTCTTCTCTGCATGCGCGTGACACCAATATCTCTTCCCCCCTCCCGCCCCTTTCTCTTCAACAGCTACTGGAAGTGGCACCGAACCTTCTTCCGCGTAACCCTGGTGGCGATTGCGCTCGTGATGCTGTACTGCCCCCCCCCCTCTCTCCTCTCTAAACACCCCACATTTGTTTTGTTGCGGCAAATTTGGGGGGGGGGCACGCCCCGAGCCAGTTATCTCATAGATAGCACCCGCCTGTCCACTTCTGTGGCCATCTTTACTGCTTGTGCCTCAGGTTGGCGTGCGGGCCAGGCATCTGGGCTTCGGTAGAGGTCACCCGCAGCGGACCCTTCATAGCCGACAGGTGCGTGAATTTCCGGGGCCCTCCCCCCAAATAGGTTGGATTTGGGAGGGGGAGCAGCGTGCGCGGTTACGATCACCTTGACATAACAAAAAACAAAAAACAAAAAACAAAAACGGCGCCCTGCAGGGTACAGGCGAGCACGGATCTTCTCGTGGACAATGCCCAGGGTGTCAGCTACTCGCTCATCCAGCTCAAGGGTATCCCGCGCTCGCACTTGCGTTATCTGGCCGCGTGCCGCTCACCTGCGTTGGGATTGGGGGGGGGACTGGTTTGGGCCCGCTCAGAGTACCTCAATGGAAGCTACAGCGCGCCTTCTGTCGCGTTGGCCAATGCACTCGCCATGCAAAGGGATCTCAAGGACTACAAGGACCCCATGCTCACCGCCGAGCTCGCGCGGTACCTTCTGGGGCCTCTTCCTCTTCGTAGAAGGCTGGTTACGATGGTGGTTGCGATTGACGGAACTGGATACGCAGGAACGTGGTGGCGGTGTGCCTCTATGGCGGGATCGCGCTGGCCTGTCTCTTGGGCATGCTTGCCGCCCTCTTCGGCTGGGGCGCCCCCTCCCTCATGTATAGCTATCTTTCTTTCGCTCTTTCTCTTCTTCTCTTTTGATGTTGTCTTCGTCGCGGACATCCCGCCACCGCAGATCAGTCGATTGCCCCCCCCCCAACCACTCATTTCGTGTCGCTTTCACGTAGGATGGTCTTCATGCTTTGGCTTTTGCTTTCCTTTGCCTGGTTTGTGTGTGGCGTCCACATGGCTAGTACGATCCCCCGCCGCAATAGTTCTTTCAATATCACTGTGTCCTCCTCCTTTCCGCTACGGGAGAGCTGGCGTCGCGATTTCGCTTTCCTTTCTCCTCTCTCTCTCTCTCTCTTTCTCTCTTACATTTTTGGTTCTCCGTTTTCTCTCGCACTCTCTGCCTCTCGCGGGCTTGCTCAGCTTCCGTGGGTGCGGCCGACGTCTGCGAAACGGGCGATGACTTCTTTACCTACTCTTACTTCTCCAACAACGACTCGGTCGCATTTGTCGAGGTGCAACACCTTGCGCCCTTTTTTCTGCCTTTTCACCCTCTCTTTCTTTATCTTTCTTTATCTTTCTCTCTCTGTCTCTCTCTCTCTCTCTCTTTCGTATCCAAATGGGATCCGATTTCACCATGGCGATGGTTGCTCGAGACTTACTGTGCGGATGCGACGTCCGTAGTACTACATGTTCTGCAATTCGTCTACTCCCTATGCGGACTTGGTGGTCGATGGCAAGAAACTTCTCGCACAGGCGAACGTGAGCTACTACGAGGCCCTCGCTCAGAACAACACCGTGCGCGCACTGTCCCCCTTCGTACTCACCCACACGAAAGCTTACGGGCCCGAGGGATCGCTCCTGCAGGAGGAGGCGGCCAAGTGGCTGCGGGTCTGCAACCAAACGCAAGAGCTGCTGGACAACACTTTCGCTCTTGCCGATTGCAGTACGACGTCGCGAGACTACGCCGAGTCCAAGGATAAACTCTGCAGCGATGTGATGTACGTTTTTACTTCCCCCCTTTTTTGGTACCATTCGTCTTCTTCGTGGGGCAAATGGAAAACCTTCTGCGTGCCCGTGCAACATCAGAGTGGGGCTGAGCACGATGGTGGGTATGTGGATCGTGATCGGGCTCCTCGGCCTTGCCGCGATGCCGATCGGAGTTGCTGGCTACCGACAGTTCCCACGCCCGCTGATGGTATGGAACCTTTGGAAGAGGGGGGGAGGCAATTCAATACCTGGCACAGGTCACTGACTGGCACAAACTGGTGCACCAGTACGTGGAGTACGGCTCAGAGCTGGTACTCACGAGGGAGGAGAAGAACCTCTACCCGGACCTCGCTCCCATCAACTTCCAGGAGTAACCACACACCAGTCGTCAAGGGGGGGAAGCGTGTTCCTCGGCTGTATTTTCCTGGCGTTTTCACGTCACTCGGGGGGAGTGCCAGAAATGCCATTCAATTTTCTGCCGAAGCACGTCCGGCAGAATTGCTGGGGAAGGGGATTGGGTGGGCTTTCCGCGACGTTTCGCTCTTCGCTTCGTTTTGTTTTTGTCCGTCTTCCCCCCTTTCCTCGCTCTACCCACCGCCGCACTCATTTCGGTTCCATCAAGGCTTTCTCGCGACCCTCGTACCCACACAGACAAACTTTTTAGCAGTCCGCAACACTCACCAGCGGCGACATCTACCAGTAACTCATTCACACCGAGAGCCTCCGACGCACACAGAACACACAAAATGCCCATCATCTATGCAGCGGTAGCGGAGGACGGGCAGGTGACGACTGAATGCCAACTGGCGGGGAACAAGACAGACTTTTCCAAGGTCATCACTGTACTGCTGGAGCGCATGGAACACCGGAACCACAAGAAGTCGTACAGCCACGAAGGGTACCTTCTCCCCCTCAAGTAGGTCCACAAAACACCTCTATTAGGGCTTCTTTCAGTTGCCCTCCTCCCCCAACCCTGTGCTCAGTGCTTACTGGGCTGTGTAACACACGTGCACACAGGTTTTCGTACAACTACATCACAGAAGACGAAGTCGCCTACATTTGCGTAGCCACGATGGACATTCCCACCCGGCTCTGCTTCGGCTTTCTGACTAAGATCAAGAACCTTTACGACGGCGGTGAGGAGTTCGACGCAGTGCTTGAAGAGCAAATGGTCCCCTTCCCCTTCTTTCCGCCCCTGCTACTTGGGCCCGTTTTTTGGGGGCGTCGAGTTGACGTGCAGGTTGTTTGGTTGTTTTGTCGCGTCGCAGGCCTTCTTCAACAACGATCCCAAGGCCGACAAGATCAAAGGCATTCAATCGGATATCAAGACCGTGCAGGACATCATGATGGAGAACATCGGTACGTCTTTCCTCTTGGCAACGAACCAGATCTAGTCCCTAGGCCCGACATGGATGACCTCCGGTCTAAAGTGCGTGGTGCCCCGCTTCCCCTTGTCCACCAGAAAACGTGCTTCAACGAGGAGAGAAGCTCGAGGATGTGCTCGACAAGACCGACAAGATGAACGCTAATGCCTCAACCTTTCGGTACGCTCTTGGATCCTCCCTCCCAAGGACATACACTCCACGTGAGTCTAGTCCGTCTGTAGACAGAAGAGAGGGAAAGCTTGCTCACGGTGGGCTGCCCCTCTGCAGAGAGAGTTCCCGCAAGCTCCGGCGAGTGATGTGGTGGCGCAACGTGAAGCTGAACATCTGTTTGTGCTTCATCTGCCTCATTCTCCTGGTACCGCTTCTCTGTTGTACTTGCCAAGTGGTGGTTGTGACTTACACCAGGCCCCCCCCCTGTGTAATCAGGTCGTGATATTCTTCGTGGTCGTGTGGGCCTGTGGCGGTTTCAGCTTCCCCAAGTGCGGCTGAGGCCTTCGGGGGTCCTCTCACCAGTATCTGCCCGTCCATCACCCATTTCTGTCTCTCTCTCTCCACGCGAATGGAACGGGGTACATCATGCGAGCAAGAGGGCGCGACTATGTGGCAGTCACGCTTGCTGGCGTGGTGCACCTTTCTGTACATAAAGCGCGACAAACAACAGGTTTTTTGGGACCTTTCCAAAAGACTTGCCCACCACAAAAAAAGAAAAACAAGAAGAACACGCGCACACGCATATGGACCAGGCGGCTGCAGCAACAGGCCCTTTTGCTTGCGACCTCGTCTCGGGCCTGCCTTTGGAGCTTGGGGTGGAGATATTTGCTGCCCTCGACTCTTTGCAAGACGTACTACAGGGGGCGGCCCTTGTCAGCCGGGCCTGGTACGCTGTCGCCACGCACCCGACTCTCGCTCGAGTGTGGTACCGCCGCATGCTGAGGCCCGAGCCCCGCGTCGCTCAACTCTCTTGGCTCGTACGTAGTGGCGCACGCAAGCTCAAGCGTATGTCTTCACCATTGAACCAACGCTGCTTTGGGTTTGGGTGGGGGAGGGCAGGAGAACTTACGGGCAGAGTTAAGGGCTTTGCGCGAAGTTGGCGCGCGGCGCGATCGTGTGCTCATTGCACACTCGCACCCGAGCATGGACCGTTTCTTGTGGGCCGCGTCTCGAGGCCACATACGTGTGGTCGAGCGCCTCTGGCGCCAGGTGTGGTTACCCACGACCTCCTTGGCCCCGGAGGGGGGCGGGGGCGTGCCTCTCTGACCCGCCTCTCTGCGGTGTTGCGTGCAGGCCGCTTCATGTGGAGGCGGAGGCGGAGGCGGAGGCGGAGGAGGAGGAGGGGGCAAGCACTCGCGGAGGAGCGCCGGAGGAACAGCCAAGCAGAAAGGCGTGCGTAAGCTGTACCTCCATGGCGACTCCTTGATCGACACCAGCCACACGCGGGGGAAGGGGAGCGCCCACCGCAGCGAGGAAAAGCGCATCCCCATCCTCGCTGCTTGCGAGGCTGGTGAGGTCGCCGTCGTCCGTTTCCTCTTCAAGGCACCTCCCTCTCTCTTCTCGACCCGCGTTGCCGCCTTCATCATGGCCACAGCTGACCTCTTGCTCCTCCTCATGCTGATCAACATTTCGTGCCATCATGATGTCTTTTGGGGGCTCTCCAGAAGGGTGCGCCAGTGGATGCGTGCAACACAGAGCTGCAGACTCCGCTCATGGCCGCTTCGTGCCACGGGCACCTCGGTCTCACCGCCACACCATTCTATCCTCCCCCCCAAAGCATCCATTCCACCACCGCCATTCTTGAGATTACCATTTCTTCCCTTTTCCTCGGACAAGTTGGAGAGGCGCGGGGGGAGAGAGAGGGAGCACGGAAATCCCACTGATATGGTGGTGGTGGTGGTGGTGGGTCGCCTGGCTGATGGACATGGACATGGACATGGCCTGGTATGGTATGGTACATACATGCCTTGTTTTCGGGGGGGGAGGGAGGGTGGGAGTGCAGAGACTGTGCGGGTGCTGTTGGAGGCTGGGGCCGACGTCCGGCTGTCGGACATGAGCGGCAATACACCGCTCCTGCTGGCCTCGGCACAGGGCCACACGGCCATCGCACAAGCTCTTCTGACGCACTGGAGCGACCAGGGCAAAGGTGTGCTGACGCTGTTGCTGTTGCATCGTGCACACACCTGAGTGCCTTTCAACCACGCACGCACACCTGCATACCTACCTACACACCTACCCACACACACACACACTCGTGCGCCACAGAGATGAAGAAGCTCGTGGAGCGCAAGGATCAGGATAAGCGAACGGCGTTATGGTGGGCGGCATGCCATGGCCACGAGCCGGTCGTGCGCCTCCTCCTCCACTATGGCGCCAACCTGCGTGTGAAGGACGCAGACCAGCGCACGCCAGGTACCCGTCCTCTTCCTTCCTGTCCGAGTCCGGGCTGCAGGGGCAGCAACAAGGCAGGGCCCTCGCCTTCTCGGCTCCGATTACGCCACGCACGCAGACTCTACGGAGAGGCAGCAGAGAGGTGGTGACACCGGTGAAGCAGGCCCAGGGACCTCAACTTGTTTGTTTGTGGGGCATCCGTGTGACGCGCAGAGATGGCAGCTCTCGCAGAGGGCCACGAGGCTTTGGCGCAGGCCTGCTTTGGGACCTTGGCCGCAGAGGGTGGTCGCAAGCGCAAACAGCGGCGCGACGACGAAGATGAAGCGGGCGGGCGAGGTGATGAGGGTCGAGCGAACAGGCCTCGGCGCAGACGCCACAATGACGACGAAGAGGAGGAAGGAGAAGAGACGCAAGCGGAAGCTCCTGCGCCGCAAACGGCTCTCCGGCGATCACGTCGGCTGGGAGGCCGAAAGCCCCTCGAGTGAAGCACCCATGGGTGCACTTCTTGTGGGCTGCCCACCACAAAGGCAAAAAAAGAGGAGTAGAAATGTAGAAATCTGTTTAAAAGAAACACACACACAGACCCTCCACACCACCACACTATCATCACCATCATCGGCGTCGGGTGAGGGGGCGAGCAAAGGCAGCGTCGAGTCGCTGCTCGGGCTTCTTCTCTCTCTTGGGCTCGATGAGGCCCACATGCTGGCGGGCCTTGTGCTCGATTCTCTGTTGACGGCGGGCCTTCATCTCCTGGGCCTCCATCTCGACGTCGCGCTCTTCCTCCTCCTCTTCCTGGACCCCCTCGAAGCCGCCAGCGAATCCTTGGATCGTTTCCCACTCTTCCTCCTTCCGGTGGCCGACCAGGTCGAGGGACCCGCCATAAATGGAGTAGACCGTGTCCGACGCGTGCGCGTAGATGTCCTCCTCGTCGTCGTCCTCGTTCTCCTCCTCCTCCTTTTCCTTCCCTTTCCGCCCCCTCTTGGCTGCACCACCACCACCACCATCGTCATCGTTATCGTCAACATCAGCCAACGGGAGGCCTCGAGGACGAGGACGAGGAGGAGGAGGAGGAAAAGGAGACTAGAAATAGAAGGGGGGGGAGGGAGGGAGGGGGAAAAAGAAGGAAGACGAGGAGAAGAAGAAAAGAAGGAGGGGGGGGGCAAGTACCACGCTGCTGCTGCTGCTGTTGCTGAAGCATCAGCTGATGCAGACGAGAACGTGTACTAGAGGGCTTCGTCACCGCTGTCGTCGTCACCATCGCCTGGGCCGAGCCATTCTCCTGCCGGCTGACTTCTTTTTCTTCACCCTCCTCCTCCTCCTCCTCGCGCTTTCTCTCCTCGTCGGCTTCCTCCTTGGGCAGGACGTTGTCGCTGCGACGAGCACCGCCAGCGGCGCCGCGGTCTGAGTCGTCTTCGTCGGCATCCAGATCGTCATCAGGAGGCGCGACGTCTTCGCGCTCGCTGAGGCGCATGAGCTCCTGCATGCGGCGGCGCTCTTCGTTGATGTCGAGCTCTAGCCGCTTGATCCGCTTGATGTCCCTTTGGCGTAGCCGAGCTTCATCGTCATCGTTGTCGTCATCGGGCCTCGCGGGGCGCTTGCCCAGCGCTGTGCTGTCTCCGTACTCGAGTAGACTCGGCCCCGAGAAGTCCAGGTGCAGCCCCCGCGGCACCTCGATCTCGGTCGTCACCACCTCGCCCGTGGTCTCGTTGACATAGGCGAGGGTCTTGGTCGTCACCCCGAGCGCCCGCGCCACCTTGTCGTCAGGCAGCACCGCTGCTTCATGGTCGCCCGCCACGTACTACGCCCCCCCCCCGCCCACCAACACACGCACCCGCACCCGCTGTGAGGAGCCAAAAGTACACTTGACCCATGCGCGCGCGCGCGCGAAAGGGGGGAGAAAGAGAGCGAGCGAGGGCCATGGGAGGAGGGAGGAGGGGGGCAGGGGAGGGGAAGGGGGCACCTCGAGGCCCGTGCCGGCGGCGAAGAGTTTGCGGGAGGCCCAGCACACGACGGAGCCGTTCTGCTCGCGCCGCGTGAGGTGGCACTGCAGGCGGGTGCAGAGGTGGGGCGCCTTGCCCACGTGGCAGACCCACACGTCGTGCTCCAGGCGCTCGAACCCGTGACGATGGCACACGTCGTAGGCGCACACGTGCCGATTCCTGCCGTCCGCCGGCTCTTCGTCTGAGTCTCCCACGGCCTCATGATGGCTCGGCAACGGGGGCGGCAGGGTTAGGCTGGTCTCGCGCTTCGCCCCTTCCGGGAGGACGAGGAGGATCGCCTCGCCCTCGACTGGAGCTCCCAAGGCCGGGCGGGAGTCAGGCTGTGGCGACGACAACGACGACGACGACGACGACGACGATGACGACGACGACGTCGAAGAGGGCAGATGCTGGAGTGGCTCCGGGGGCGGCGGGCGGCGGAAGTAGCGGTCGCGGGCGCGCAAGACCTCGTCGCGCTCCCACTCGTCAACCCAGAAGGATTGGCCGGTCTTGGTGTTGAACCAATAGGGAAGGCCACCGCTGCCGTCGCTGCTGCTGGTGCTGCTCGTCTCGATGCGCCAGTGGCCCTGGGCGAACATGGCATGCCAGCGCTTGGCGCGCGCGTCCATCCAGCGCTCGACAAGCCACATGGCGTAGAGTGGGCAGACCTGTTCCTCGGCGCCGCACTGGTCGCCCTCACACATGTGCAGGTAGTTGTGGCGATGGCACAGCAAAATGCATCGGTCGCCGCTGGCCCACGTGGCTCTCCGCCTCGTCCTCGTGGCGCCGGTAGTGCCATTGGCGTCGACGAGACCGATGCAGTCATCGGCGCTCAATCGCCGGATGTGGCAGCAGCCCGACTCGTAGCCGGTGCACGGCACGCCCTCCCGAAACCGCAGCTCACCCGCCGGGATCTGGTATCGCCGCTCCAGCTCCTCCACCTTGCCTGTCCCCCCCCCCCCAACACACACACACATCCCAACACACAAATCCAACCCGGCACGCACAACACACACACCCATTCACCATCCGGTTGTTGGATCGCTGCTGCTACTGCCAAAGAGCACACACGCACACACGCGCAAAAGCAAGAGAGAGAGAAGAAGAAGAAGACAAAAGACAGAAGCGGGTGGGTGCATACTGAGGACGGCAAAGCCTTCGGTCCTGAACTTGTCCATCACCTCAAAGGCCTGCCATATCTCATTGCCTTCGAGCATCAAAGGCATTAAGCGCTCGTCGCCGCCGGCACGAAGACTGGCATCGTATTTGTCCCTCAGCTCCACTTGACTCAGCGTATTGTAGGCTACGTTGACGAGGTTGAAGAGCTCGGCTGCATCTTCGGGTGCGTCCTTATTTTTGTCTGGATGAAGGAGCAATACCTTTGAGCGGTAGGCTTTCTTGATGTCATCGAGATGTGCAGTCGGCGGCACCTCGAGCAGGTCGTAGTACGATCTGCAGCTCCGCTTCGTGGCTGCAAGCAGCGCCGAAGCGGCACCTACTTTTGCTGTCATGTGTCACTCGAGCGCACGGTTTCCCTGTCGGCGGTCCTTCACAAAAGGGTGCTTTCCTTCTTGCTCCCCTTCCAGGTCGGTCCCTCGGTTCTCCCTCGAACCACAGAACGTCTCAGCTCAAAAAACAAAAGAAAATGAGGTTGAAACTGAGTGTCCTGCAGGAAAAAAAGAATGGACTGGAAAAATTTCAAAAACAAATAAGACAAGGATGAGAAGAACCAAGTCTAAAGACCTCAACAGTACACCACCCGCGCCTTCGAAGAAGAGTAAAAAGGAGAAGGAGAAAAAGAAAGATAAAAAGGGATTTGGGAAGTTGAAGAGAAGAATTGCTATTTCGCAAAATGCGTCGCTCTCCATCTCTAGCCCAGAAATCAACAGCCACCGATCAAATTCCCTCCCTGACCCGAGGCCCGTTGCTCGTCCTGCGCCACAGCCAGAACCGCTGCCAGCGAGCGCTCCCTCCCGCCCCATGACACGGTTGCGGTCGGCTTCCCTCTCGTCGGCTCAGAGTATGTGCCTTTTGGCGTCCTTCCCGCCGTCCCTTCTCGTCATGCCTTCGCCCGCGTCCTCTTCACCATCGTCCTCTCCGTCTTCTTCGATGTCGTCCTGTCAAGTTGTGGTAGAGAAATCGAGCGAAGAACGCCACCGGGGTACTTCACCCGTTCCGCCCAGCGCGTCAATGCCGTTTGCCTCGCCCTCGTCATCCATCACCTCCTCCTCTTCACCGTCTGTGTCCTTCGAGAAGGAGAAGCCGCCTCACCTGGCCTCCTCATCGTCAGCGCCTTCGGCCACCACGGGCTCGTCGTCCTCTTCCTCCTCTTCTGCGTCCTCGTCGGTTCCATCGGCGCGGTCTGCTTCACCTCCTGGCGCCATGTCTGCGAATAGCTCGTCGTCATTGCCGCCCTCCTCCTCGTCCTCGTCCTCGCCCCCTTCTTCGTTGTCTTCCTCCTCCCCTTCACCGCCGTCGGCCCCAACTACTGCAGCAGCAGCAGCAACAACAACAACCGCGATCACAACAGGGAGGAGCAGCATCAGTGGTGGTGGCGCCGGCGCACAGCAAGCCCACTCGTCCTCCTCCTCTTCCTCCTCCTCGCCGTTAGCAATGTCTCGCTCACCGCCCATCTTCACCACCATCCCCTCCTCCTCCTCTTCTTCTACTTCATCATCGTCGTCTTTCTCTTCCTCTTCATCCTCCTCCTCCGCGGGAACGTCCCCAAGAGCAACCGCGATACAAGGCGCACCAAATACTAAGAAGCCGCCGTCTCACCCATCCTCATCCTCATCGTCCTCATCAATGGCAACATCAACTTCCGCACCGCCGTCCATGGCGCCGTTCGTGCATCCCCACTACCACCACCACCACTCCTCCTCCTTCTCCTCCAGCAGCCCCCACCCCCCCGGGGGAGACCCCTCGCGGTGGTACCACCACCACCATCAGCAGCAGCAGCAGCCCATCGACGGATGGGCGCTCCCCAGCCCGGCCGATGGCGACGACGCCGCATCTCCAAAGGTGAGCGGCATCGTCAAGCTCAATATTGGTGCGCCCTTTTATTCCCTGCTTCTCCTCTCTTCCCCATTTCCAATTCCCCACTTATTGCTGTTGTTGTACTAACAGTATGTATGTATGTATGCGGGGAGGAACATACTGTTCCTGTTCTATATCTGTTGTTGGTCTTTCTCTTTTGAATAACGACAACAACAACAACAACAACAATAATAATAATAGGGGGCGTCAAGTACGAGACGACGGTGGGGACGCTGGTGTCGCGCGGGGAGAACTTCTTCACGACGCTGTTCTCCAACAAGTTCCCGACCCTCAAGGACGAGGACGGCTGCTACTTCATCGACCGGGACGGGGAGTACTTCAAGCCCCTGCTGGCCTACCTCCGCACGGGCGAACTCAGAGTGCCGCCAGGCATGTCCAAGCTCTGCGTCGAGCGCGAGGCTCATTTCTACCTGATTGACCTCAACAACGACGGAGCGCCGCCACCGGTGCCTGTCTTCAACGCTCAGCTTCCCTACTACCCCTACTACCCCACCCAGCAGCACCTACAGGGCGGGGCCATGGCAGCCCCGCTGGCCCCGTCCAATCTCAAGTTCCACCTCCGCTACGACGGCGTCTACATCCAGAAGACGCGCGACGGGGAGGACTTCTTCGCCTACTACCGCTTCTTCCGCGACGGCAAGGTGCTCTCTCTCTCTCTCTCTCTTTCTCTCTCTCTCTCTCGTCCTGCTTCACTCGTCCCGCCCCGGACCCCTCCCTCCCCCCTCCCTCCCGCATGTTCTTATTCAAGAGATTTATATTATCTTTTGGGGGGTGGGGGGGAGCAGGTCTCTATTGTGACGACGTCGCGGCACAAGCTACAGAACAAGGTCAACAACACGTACGAGGTCATCGAGGGCGAGTGGCTCCTCATTCGGTCCAACTTCCAGAGGAAGCCCACCATCCTCATGGGTCCGTCCTCCACTTCCCTCCAAAACACACACACAACACCATTTGAGTGAGGGCCACTCCAGTGGTGGTCGCTCACAACCCAACAACACCAAATAAGAAAAATAATAATAATAATCACACACAACAACAACACACCACAGGAACGTTCGGGTACAACTCGATCCAGATCCACTGGCGATCGCCGCGGGACAAGAAGCATTTGGACTGCAATGTGCTCCACTTCTTCCCGTCGCTGGAGCCGCCGACGGACCTCGTCTTCTCCAACCAACATAGTCGGATGGGGAAGAAGCAGTACCATCGGCTCAACTTCAAGGACGACCACCAGGTCACCATCACAGTGATGGAGAAGGACCAGCAGCAGCACCGCCTCATGAACAGCATCAAGCGGACTGCCACGTACGCCATGGAGAAGGAAGAGATCGTAACCATCACCATCAACGACGACTTCTTCCCGGAGCCAATGATATCGCTCGGCACCATCCTCCTCGAGCGGCGGCAAGAGCGCCAGGTCGTCGGGCAGCGGGAGACCTGCCGCGTGTACCTCGCTGTCGACAAGCACGAGGAGGAGGACGAGGACGAGATTGACATCTACACCTTCCTCCGCACCTCGTCTCCACCCGTATCCCTCAACGACGACGAGACCGACAGCAGCGATGATGAGTACCGCGACCTCTACGCCGCGGCCACCGTTACCAACAACGCCCCCACCCGTACTGCTGGCCGCACTGCAGGAGGAGGAGGAGCTGCTCCTACCTCCCCTAACCGCACCCGCAGCGAGCGTAGCCTCAGCCAGTAGTCCTCTCCACCCCCCTCCCCTTTGATGAAGGAATTCTCTATAAATCTATAAATAAATATTTTTCTCTATATTTTGTGCTCCCCGTTTCGGGGGCAGCTCGCTCCATCGATGCGCGAGGAGGGGCTAGGTGTTGTGTACAGCGCAGGTGGCAGTGCGCTTCTCGAGTGGTGTTGGAGAAAGAGTTTATACAAAGAAGTTTTTACATACGGTCGGGGAAGGTTTGAAAGTCAGGCGTGAGAACCAGCGCGTAGCGCATTCTGTTCGTCTAGATAGGCAGCAAAACGATAAACGGCGAGCTCCTGTTTCGGACACACCAACGAGTGCGGTCTCTTCTTCCGCACTACACGTATGGCCTTCTCTACGGAGAGCCCCTCTTCTGCCACGAGATAACAGGCCAACACCACACCTGCAGGCAAGGAACAATCAGCCACATAAGGATGAATTGAGTAAAGTGAGAACGCACCCGTTCGACCAAGGCCTCCGCAGCAATGAACGGCGACAGCAAGACCGGCAGCAACAGCCTTTTTCATCTCAATAACTGCCAACGCCAGTTGGGCAGCAGCTGGCGTGTTGTAATCTGGAGCCAATGGTTAAATCACATACTCAAGCAAGCAGAAAAGGAGCACTCACCGCCAAGAGGAATGTGTAGCAGTTGGGGGGTTTGGTCACCCAAGAGCTGCACTGCGTTGCGGTGAAGGTCTCGTTCGGTCAGATTGATAACAACTCCAACCCCACATCGCTCTCGCAATCTCAGTAGTTGAACTGCCGTAGTGGGCAGATTCATGCCCGCAACCTTACCGTGCCTCAGCCAGCTAAAGTTGATGGGGATGGCGTGCAGTAGCCTCAGCTCCTCTACTGTTTCTGGTGCGGGCATCTTTAAAAAAAAGAAGGTTGCGAGTTGCAACCGATCTCGTTTGTTGCCAAACCAGTTTTTGGCGCCAAAAAGCTGCAAAACATGTGCACGTCTCTTCTGCCAGCTTTCTGGCCTAGACAACGTTGTCTCGCGGCCAGTAACGCGAAGAAGGCGTAAGAATGAAGGACCTCAAGGAGCCACTCACAACTGCCAAGCACGCGCACAAGGTGAACAAGCACTGCAGCTGTCTATCGTTTTCGTGTAGGTGGAAAATCTTCAAATGCTTTCGAACCATCCGCAAGAAGTGTTGCTGTTGCATCAAGTGCTAGCTGGTCTGGCCACTTGTCCTTGTTCTTCACGTTTGAAGCATACTTCATTAATAAATAAACTCCGGAAATGCAATTTGTGGGGCTCCGGCCAAACGAAGGACAACGCAGAATCTTTTGCCCGCATCAACGCCAAAGGATCGCTTTGTGTCCGTACTCAAACCCAGCAACGAGTAGAGAGTTGGTTCGTAATGACCAAACCTTTTCCTTCTTCATTAAACTCGTACTGAACCGTGCGAGTGTGGGCCTCAGAACTCCACAACACAAACGCTCAACACAAACATGTCCAGTGAAGAGGAGACCATCGAAACGCAGACTCCCGCCGCTCAATCGTACGTAAACTCACCACACAACGCGGACATCCCCACTCCTCTCGTGTGAACTAACTTTCAACTCAACGGATTGTCCGTAGAGAAGAGAAGCAGGCGCCCGGTGGACGCGGCGGCAGTAAAATTGCCGCCCTTCAGAAGAGCCTCGCCTCCACCGATGGGGGAGCGGCGTTGGCTCGAGGCGGAGCTCCTCCCGGCGGAGGTATTTCTCTTCTTCTTCTTCTTTCTCTCTTTCTCTCTCTTTCTCTTTCGATAGCTCTTCCTGGCCTTCCCTCCTCTCTTTCTCCAAGGCTCCTCCCCCCATTTGCCCCCCCCCCCAAAAGCGTTGGAGAGAGAGAGAGAGAGTAGTTGACTCTACGTCGCTGACACGCGCGGTCACTGGTGGTGGTATATTGGGGGGGGGGGGATGGCACCGCTTCAGGAGGAGGAGGACGAGGCGGAGGAGGAGGAGGGCGAGGCGGGAAGGTGGCGGCGCTGGGGAAGGGCCTCAACCTGAACGCCCTTCTGGCGTCTGGAGGGCCGCCCGGGATGGGCCGCGGCAAGCCCCCCAAGAAGCAAACCGAGCCGGACGCTGAGGCGGAGGCGGCTCAGAAGGCCGGCGAGGAGCAATCCGAGGCGGCCGGTAAGAGCAAGGAGGTCGACGGCGAGGACCAGGTCGAGCAGGAGGTGCGCGCTCAGCTCCAGCAAGAGAAGTCCGAGGAGGAGACCAGCGGGAGCCTCGTCCACCGCACCAAGAACCGCGCTCGCCCAACCCTGCGACGCCAGCCCTCGGAGTTCCCCGTCCCGTACGCCCCTTCTCTCCCCCCCCCTCCGCCCCAA
>NAVB01000717.1:0-19738 GCA_002179805.1 Acanthamoeba lenticulata
CGAGGGCCCGCTCCCGAGGGCCTGCTCCATGTGCTTGAGCGCCGCGCTGATCTCCTTGGCCGCCTCGTCCATCTCGCGCACGCCCGCCGTGTTGATCTTGACCGCCGCGGCCAGGCCCGACGCGGCCTTCTCGACCTCGACCAGCCGCGCGGCCACGTCGTTGGGCCCGCCCGTGGCTGCCGTGCGCACGGCCTGGAGCAGCAGCTGCAGCGCATCGGACAGGTCCTTGGACCGGGCCAGCAACGACTCCTGCGTGTTGCGGTTCGACGTCGACGCGGCCGTGGCCTTGACGGCCATGACGAAGCCGCCCATCGTGGCCTTGATCGCGTTGGCCGCCTTGATCCGCGCCGCGGCGTCCTTGGGCTGGGCCAGGTTCTTGACCAGCGGGCCGAGCTCCTTGACTGTGCGCGCCACCTCGCTGGCGTGGTCCGTGTACGTGCGACCGCTGCTCTTGTCCAGCTGGCCAAACGCGATGGCGACCATCGTCGAGTCGATCTCCGACGAGGCGTACTCGACCTCAGCGATGGCCTCGTCGCACTCCTTGACCGCGGGGAGCAGGGCCGAGACGGCCTTTTGGACGGCCTGCAGGCTCGTGGGCATACCTCGGGCGATGGCGCCCAGGCGCTGCTGGCTCACGACGTCCTTGGGGTTGGCGTTGACGGCCGCGCAGGTCTCGACGAGCTTGCACGAGATGCCTGCCACGGCCCGCGCGGCCTCGATGAGCTGCTCGGCCGCCGGGTCGCCGGTCGTCGTGACGGCCGAGCGCACGTCGCGCAGGGCCTCGCGCGTGCTCTCGATCAGGGCCGGCTGCATGGCGACCTTGGCGCCCTGGGCCAGCGCGACGGTGGCCGTGGCCAGCTTCTCCGTGGCGATGATGGCGTTGCGGCGCTGGACCGGGTCGCGCGTATTCATGGCCAGCGTCTTGGCCTGGCGCACGATGGCCGCCGTGGTCAGCGTGAGGTCCTTGGCCGCTGCCAGCGCGCGGTTGCGGTCGCCTCGCGGGATCGTGGCCGCCAGCGCGAGGACCTGCACGGCCTGCTGGATGGGCTGCTCAAACTCCTTGGGCGTCGCGCCGGCCGCGTTGTCGGCGGCGGCCCGCGAGGCGTTGGCGATGACGTCGGCGGCCGACGTGATGCGCAGCGAGAAGGTGCCCAGGAGCTCGGGCGATGTCGAGCCCACGGTCGTGATCGTGTTGGCGATCTCCTGCAGCGAGCGGCAGGCGTCGTTGAGCTGGCCCAGGTTCTGCCGGTCGTAGTCGCCGCCAAAGTCGAGCTTGGTCCGCACGTGCTGGATGTTGCGCTGGGCCTCGGTGATCTCGCGCTGGCCCGGCTGGCAGGTGGCCAGGCTCTCGAGCATCTGCTCCATCGCGCGCTGCATCGCCGCCGCGCAGTCCAGCAGCGACTTCTTCTGGCTCGTGTCGCCCGACGCGACTGACTTGGCCGCGAGGATCACGCGCGCGCCGATGTTGGCCAGCTCGACGGCCGAGCGCGAGATGGCCTTGCTGGCACCGAGGTCCGGGCAGGTGGCCGTCACGGCGTTGGCCGCGTCGATGAACGGGCTGATGGCGCCCACCGCGGCCTTGGCCGCCGCGGCCATCATCTTGGGGCTGCCCTGGGCCATAGCCGCCACGCTGCTGAGCGCCGTGCCGAGCGCGCGCGTGGAGCCGACGAGCTCGTAGGCCTGGCCGGCAAACACGTCCTGCGGGACGGCCACGCGGGCCGGCGGGGCCACGGTCATGCGCACGGCCTCGGCGGCGAGGATGTCGGCGGCCTCGTCGAGCTCGCCCGTGTCGATGCCGTTGGCGCTGGAGAGCAGGTTGGTGATGGCCTTGTTGAGGTCCTCCTGGGCCTTGGCCGAGACGGCCTGGTAGTTCTGGCTGCCGGGCGACTCGGCCATGTTCTTGCTGGCCTCCATCAGGCTCTGCGCGGCCACAGCCACGGCCTTGCCGGCCGACACGATCTGCTTCTGCGAGGCGCCGTCGGGCGAGAACGAGGCCAGGGCCTTGGCCGCCGTGGCCACGCCCAGCGCGTTGGCGGCCATCGTCTTACTGGCCGGGCCGACGGCGGCCACGGACTGGTGGCCGGCCGACTCGACCGAAGACGAGCTGGCCTGGAGGGCCTTGCAGGCCGCGGCCAGGGCCTGGGCCGAGGACTCGGTCGTGTAGCCCATGGCGCGCGGCAGCGCTGCGGCCTCGGCGGCGATCATGGCCACCTCGAGGTCGGCCGTCACGGCGCGCAGCTGCTCGGCGGCGTCGACCAGCTCCCGCGGCCGGCTGGCCTCAGCGGCGGCCTTGACCGCCGTGACCAGCTTCTGCAGCGCGCCCTGCGTGTCCGAGGCCGCCTGTGAGATGGCCACGCGCTTGGCCGGATCCTCGATGGCCAGTGCTGCCTGCGAGACCGAGCCTAGCAGCGTGGCGATCGGGGCCGTGGCGGCCTTGGCCGCGGTGACCACCGCCGGGCCGGCGTCGCTGCGCTGCATGTGGTGCCGGATGGTGTTGACCAGCTCCGACACAGCGTTCGAGGCATTATCGAGCGAGGCCGCGAGAGCCGGATCGTAGACCCTGGCCGGCGACGCGGCCGAGATCAGCCCCGCGGTCTGGGCCGCCGCGGCCTTGGACCAATAGGACACGGAGTCGATGACGGCCTCGGGCGCGGCGGCCAGCAGGGCCTGCACGGCGGCCATGGTCGCCTGCGCGGCCGAGACGACCTGGCCCGCGCTGTAGGCGTCGCCCGACCCGACGGCCGCCCGCGCCGACTGGCCCACGCGGTTGGCCGCGTCGTTCACGTTCTTGGCGCGCTCCATCAGCGCCGCCTGGCGCTCGGGCGGCAGGCTTCCGACGATGGCCTTGGCCGACGACACCAGGTTGCCGGCCGCCGCCTGGATGGCCGCAGCCGACGTCGAGATCAGACCTGGGTTGCTCTTGGCCGACACTTGCAGCTGCTCCACGTGCGAGCTCACCTCCTGCACATCAAATGAATAAATAAAATGGATTTTTAAATTCATCTCGAAAACATTTCGTAAGTTGCTCGAAAGAATAATATGAGTGCGCACCTCGAGGGGAGTGATGAAGTCCTGCGGCTCGCGGCCCTTCTTACCGGCGGCCGCCGTCGCATTGAGAAGTTGGCCGAGCGCGAGGTCCGTCACCTTGGCGTTGGTCTGCCAGCACGCATGAAAAGCCCGATTAAAAGATAAAACAATTAAATACTCCAAAATAAATGAAAATAAAACGAGAGTGACGTACAGCCACGCCAGCCGACTCGATGCAGGGCCCAGCGGCGGCCATGGCCGCCCCGAGGGCCTGGTTGGTCTCGGCCAGCGCGCGGCACACGGTCGCGATCTGCTGCGGGAAGGCCGGGTTCAAGATGCCCGGCGCCAGGGCGGTGGCCATGCCCAGCACCTTGGCCGAGGCGGTGGCGTGGGCCTTGGCCGCGGCGAGCAGGTCCTGCTTGACCGGGGCCGGCAGGGCCTGCGCCGAGGCGCTGTTGATGGCGGCCGTCGCGGCGGCGACCGACACGGCGGCCGACGCGGCCACGGCCTTGGCCGACTCGAGGATCAGGTTCTGCGAGACCTGGTCGGCCAGCGTGCCCGTCGTCGCGGCCTGCACGTAGGTGGCCGCGCTCTGCACGGCCAGCTGCGCCTCGCGGAAGGCCTCGGCCGCGTAGGCGTCCATCGGCGCCTTTTGCTGCGCCGCAGCCGCCTGGTGGAGGAAGGAAAAGGACAACGTGACGTCATGTCAACGTCAGGCCAACGTCACGTCTTCAAGAGGGAGATGATAAACACGTACGGCCATCATGGTCTTGATGGCTTCGGCCAGCGAGCGGGCGCCATCGACCACGGTCGGGTCGTCGCTGACTTCAGACGCCGCCTTGGCCGAGGCGATGAGGTCGCCCAGGCAGGTCAGCGTCGACTGGGCCGCTACGTCGACTGCAGCCGAGCCCGTCTGCGCATGCATCGGGAACAAGTGGAGTGAGTCTCGCGCCAGCGTCATGGCCGCTGCCTGCTCGATGCAAGGTGGGGACGAGACGTACGGCCTGAAGGTTGGCGATGGCGGCCACGAGCTGGCCGGCCGAGTTGGTGACGGCCGTGAGCGACTGCGTGACGGGCATCTTGGACTGGCCCAGGGCCACGCCCAGCGCCGGGTGCATGAAATTGTCGACCAGCGCCGAGGCCGACGCCACGGCCTCCCCCAAGTTGTTGACGTGCATCATCTTGGCGAACTGCTGCTGCTGCATGGCGTAGTCTGTGCGTGTCCACGCGCGAGTGAGCAGCGCTGGTCATCGAGCGAGAACTGTGGGGTTATGATGGGCGCCAACGCACTGGCATGCGCGCCCGGGCCCGGGCCGTAGCCCATGGCCACGTTGGGGTCCCACATGGCGCCTCCCATTGTGTTGGACGTGACCGACGAGTAGGCTTGGCCATACACCGGCGCGATCTGTACAAGCACGAAATATTCAGAATATTTGTAGTCATCTCCTAAACAAGATGGAAAAGGACAACGTACGTGTTCTTCGAGCGCCATCTCGGGCTCTTCTTCCTCGACGATGCGAGGAGCGTCCTTGCGGGTCTTGAGGATGATGTCGATGTAACCGGCGATCAACTGCAGTCACGCCCCCCTGGAAGTGTCAGCGTCGTGCAAATCGCGCGCAGGGACAAAGGGAGGGGCATCGGCGAAACCTGCGAGATGGCATCGGACTCGTTGGTGAGGACCGTGTAGTAGGTCTCCTCGTAGTCGCCAAAGTCCATGATGAAGGCTGTGGGCGCGGCCGACCACTGCTTCAGGTGCGGCAGCGGGAACTCCTTGAGGACCTGTTGCCCATACGACATGAGGAAGATGATGATGATGATGATGAGGATAAAAGTACAGAAAGACAACATGACGATGCTGTGCTGCGAAAGCAAGTCGCACCTCCTTGGTCTCGGGGTCCATCCTCAGGATGGCGTAGCGAGTGATGCCGAGCAGAATTTGCTGCACCTTGTTCTTCTTCTTCTTGTCCTTCTCCTTGACCAGGAAGCACGTGATACCGTAGGTCTTGAGCGAGCGGCACAGCTGGACGTACCTGTAGGGCCCAACGTTGGTCTCAGTGGGCCAAACCTACCACAAGAGCAAGCAGGTGCGCAACACGCACCTGTACTTGGCATTGACCTCCGACATGCCCGTGAGCTTCTGTTGGTACTCACGCATGATCTCCTTGTCCATGCCCTTGGCCTTGTGGAACTGCGGTGGCAAGAACTCCTTGATCTTTTTCTCCCTGTGGCCGTCCTCCATTTAAATTCAATCGTTTTGGATTTTAGAAAGCGGTCGATGCACGTACGTGACCATGCCCTTGTTCTTGCCGTTGCAGTCGCCAAAGACAATCTGGCATTGAAGGGCACCCAAATCTCGCGCCTCTTCTTTGGTGCACGGGTGGTCGCCCGACACGATTGCATCTCGCGACTGGGAAAAGAAGAGTAAGATTTGCTGGCCTAGAAGAAAACGCCGCTGAAAAGAAAGGGCAAGCAAGTTCATGTGCGCACCTGGACGTAGAGAAGGTGCAGCTGGACGGGATCGGAACGGTCGACGTTGGCGTCGTTGAAGAAGAACTTCTTCTTCAAGAGCACCATCTCGTCCTCCGTAACTCCCTGCTCGGGCAGAGACACGTTCGGGTGCAACCAGTCCTGCGCCTCGCCACTGAGGTTGAAAACCTGTGAGCCTTGAAGTACATGCCACATGGACAACAAGGGCACACGAACCGAACAATCTTGAAGGAGAACTCCTCTGGGTTCTTGATGCCCATCTTGTAGCCTACGTGCTCCGTAAGGGCGGCCACGGTTTGCGACTCATCAATCATGAAGGTACGAACTGTTTCGTCCAGCAACCTGACCTTCAGCTGCCGGTGCCGCTTCTTGTATTCGATCTCCATCTAGTGCGCATCATAGATGACAAAACAAGGTCAGTCTTGTTGTGTGCGGTGTCTTGAAAGATTGCATAGGCACAACTTACTCCAGTCTGAAGATCATAGAAGCGCAGAGTCTTGTCCACTCGGAGCCAGCGTGGCTTCTGGGTTATGGTTCCGGGCTGGAAGACACCATGATCGGTTCCTCCAGCATTGGGCACCTTCTCACGGATCTCCTTTGCCATTTCCGAGACAGACATCTCACCTACGAAGCGCATCGTCTTGGTGGTACCAATCGACTTCAAGTGAACCTTGAGCGACACGGCCATTTTCTTCTTCCTCTACTTCGCCAGGTTAATCTATGCTTTCGTTGTGTACAATATGTCAAGAGGGCAGCAAGTCGGCTGGCCTCTTTTGTGAGCTCTAATCAGTAACTACAGGTGTTGTCAGAGCTCAGCCGGCTGTTGCGTCTGCGGACTCAGCCGCCACCTTAATTGGCGATTTCTTTTCCCAATACGGCAACCAAGCAACCGTTGTCTGGTTTCGCTAGCGAAAACATCCGAAGCATTTAAAAGTGATATAAAAAATTCTTTGTGCCGTTGCGCTGGGGCACAAGCAACCTCAAGGATGGAAGAGGATTCGGAGAGCTTCATGGACGGACGTGCACAAGAGCAGGAGATGGAACGCCCAGCACAGTTTGTGGTGCCCCAGTCGCCGTCGCGCATGTCGACCAGCAACCACAACAAGACGACGCGGCTGCGAGCCCTCTCAACCGTTGACGCACCGCCGTCCAGCCCTACCTTGTGCTCTTCCTTGACCGATTCACACGCACCTTCCTCGTCCGCATCTGCAAGCGTCACGCTGCCTTCGCTCCTTGCCCATCTGGCCTACCTCGATTTGCCGCAAGCCGCCTGCCCCACACCGCCTCCTTCGCCTTCTCTCGCGTCCTCGCAGATTCATCACAACCACAACCAGCATCACCACCCTCACCACCAACGCAGCCCATCTGCACCCTTTGTTTCTTCATCTTTCGACACATCTACTTCCCAGAAACACCAACAATCATCAACTTTTTCTACGTCGTTGCCATCCTCTCTCCCAGGCACGCCGTCGCCCTTCTTCCAAGCTTCTTCTGCCATGTCTATCGCGGCTGCCACAACGTCACCTTTTGGCGCCACCAACAACCCCTTCAGCGCGGGACTACCACCGTGGTCAATCTCCACCTCTCCACAATCGTCTACTTCGCCTTTGTCTCCATCTTTATCAGCTTCCGTGCAGCTGCCCTATCAGCCCTTGTCTCTCTTTCCGCATCCACTGAACACAACGACAGCAACTACAACGACAACCTCCACAACACCCAAGAAGAGGAAGCACCGCATGCGCAGCACGTCAATGACCACCACGTCGTCGTCATCGTTGTCTTCATCTACAACCACATCATCGTCGCCTCTACGCGCCGCCAACTCGACGACGGCAGCGACGCGACGGCTGAACTTGGGTGAAGAAGAAGAAGAAGACGCGATGGACGAAGAAGGCGGTGGCCGCGAGGCCCTCCTCCTCTACGACGATGACGACGGTGCTGTAGGTGAAGACGACAACGAGGATGGCGATGATGATGATGATGTAGAGGACGACGAAGACGAAGGCGAGGAGGAAGAAGCCGACGCGTTTGTCCTCGACGCCGACGGCCATCGACGCGTGCCTCACGCCGGCCGGCGGGCAGAGCGCGACGCCCTGCGCGCTGTGGCCAAGCGCATGCGCCTCATGCGGCCCTTTGCTTCGGACGACTCTGACTCATCCTCCTCTTCGTCTTGTCCATCTCCACCTCCGTCTTCCTCTTCATCATCTTCAACATCGCGAGCAGCGTCTTCTCCATTATTGGCCTCTTCCCAGTCGTCATCGCCGTCGACCATGCGGACGAGCCGGTGGCACATGACGGTGCCGTCGCTCGCGGTAGACCGCGGCTCGGCCCTCGTGCGGACCAAGGCCAACCCGAACCGCGCTGCCGCCCAGCGCCAACGCATCGTCGTTGACGTCGACGTCGACGCCGACGACCATGAGGACGAGCGCGAGCTCTTGGACGCCAACGCGGACCACGAGCTCGGCCGCGGCGGCCGACGGCGGCGGCCCGTGCGCCAGGTCCTCGCCGAAGGCCCAGAGGAGATCGACGTCGAGGACGGGAACAATGGTGATGAGTTCGAGGAGATAGACGAGGATCATGAAGAGGATGACGAGTACGAGCTGGAGGAGAGCGGCGACGGATTCAGGTTGAAGGTGAAGACGCTGACCGGGAAGGTGCTCGAGGTGGCCGACCTGCGGCGCGGCACCACCGTGGCGCAGGTCAAGCAGCGGCTCGAGGAGACCTCGGGCGTGCCGCGGCAGCAACAGCGCCTCATCTTCCGAGGCAAGCAGATGGCCGACGGTCGCACGCTGGGCCACTACGCCGTCCCCCCGAACGCTGTCCTCTACATGGTCCTCTCGCTTCGTGGTGGACGTTGTTGCTGACGTCATCCGCTTTTGGTAAATTTTTGTCACATTTTAGTTAAAAAATACGAAGCAGCCTTTTTTGCTTGCTGCCAGGACGACCACTTGTTGACGAGAGAGAAGAGGATGTACCTGGGGGAGAAGAGGGAGAAGGGCACGGAGACCTTCTTGACCTTGGTCGAGATATGTGCGTCGATTGTGGCCATTGTACTTGCCGCGCTCGCGCTCTCCGAGGCTGTGACAGACAAGCCGTGCGTCATGAAGGCGCTCACCAACAACACGTTGGTCGTGGGCGACGACGGCGCGCCGAGCAGCTACAATACAACGGGTGGACTCCTCCAGATCTTGTTCGACGAGTCCTGCTTCATCATGACCCCAACGCAGCAGATCTGCTGTGGACGTGACGAAGCTGCGATATTTATCAATGCTGGCGTGCTGCAGCTCTCGGGCGTGGTCTTCCTCATCCTTCTCGTGAGGTTAGTTATCAACGTGTGGCGGTGCCGCGAGATCCGCCACGAGAGCCCCAACCACGAGCACAACTCGGGCTTGTGAGGCACCAACTCTACATTGTCAACCCAGTCAAGCCCTCTCATGTCAAATGCTTATGTAGTTTGTATGTGTGTTGTATTTCAACGGTGCTGTCGTCGTTCACTCGCTCGCGCCGATCTCGACGATGGCCTTGCCAATGTTCTTGCCCTCGAACAGGCCCAGCAGCGACGGAACGACGTTGTCCAGCCCCTGGGCGGTCGACAGCTCGTAGTGGATCTTCTTTTCCTTGTACAGCTGTGCCAGCTTGGTGCGCGCCTCGTCGAACTTGTCCTGGAAGTCGTACACGATGAAACCCTGAAGGCAAACCGCGTTTTCCACAGAACGCACGATGAGCTCTTCTCGTGGAACGACCGGCCAGAAGGACAAGGACGCACCTTGACCGTCGCCCGCTTGGCGATGAGCATGAAGGTGTTGTACATCGGCACAGGGTTGTTGTAGGAGCTGATCTGGCCGCACATGCCGGCCGCCTTGGTTGAGGTTGAGCAGGACGGCGTCCAGCGTCGGGCCTCCGACGTTGTCCCAGTAGAGGTCCACCCCCTGCGGGCAGGCCTCCTTGATGGCGTCGGCCAACTTGTCGCCGGCCTTCTTGTAGTCGATGCACTTGTCAAACTTGAACTTGTCCTCGACCACCTTCACCTTTTCCTCGCCTCCGGCAAGCCTGCAGGTCTCAGCGTAAGAAGAGGCCTCTGACGTCAGAGAGAAAGCCACATGACGGACGGCCGAACCCGATGACGGTGAGGCCGAGGTCTTTGGCCACTTGGCCGACCACCGAGCCGACGGCGCCCGCGGCGGCCGAGACGAGGATGGTTTGGCCCTTCTTGGGCTTGCCCACTTGGGTCAGGCCGCAGTAGGCGGTTTCGCCGGTCATGCCCAGCAGGCTCAGGTTCAGCGGCAGGTCGAGGCCCTTGGTGTCCAGCTTCAGGACCACGCTCTTCTTGAGCTCGTCCTTCTTGATGAGGTCTGTTCATCGCGTGGTTGGAGAGATAAAACAGAGCAACCAATCCAGGGCCACGCACCAAACTTGCGCCAGCGGAGCATGCCGGAGATCAGGTCGCCCTCGGCGAACTGTTCGTTGCGGGACTCGATGACCTTGGCGATCGCGTCGCCGTACATGGGCTTGCCCACCTCGTAGGGCTCAGTGTAGGAGCCCTCAAGCGTCATCTTGGGCCTCATGTAGGGATCGACTGAGAGATACAGGATTTTGACGACCATCTGGACAAGAAGAAACGCAGTGTCAGTTCACGCTGCTCAGAGGGATGTAGTGGATCAAGTTTACGTCGCCATCGGCAGAAAGCTTTGGGAACTCGCAGTCTTGCAACTTGAAGTTGTCAGGCGTGGGCTTGCCCTTGGGCTTGGAGGTGAAGATGACCTCTTGGTTCTTGTTGTCATCAGACATTCTGGCAGTGATGGTGCGCGTAGCGGTGGGGTTGCGGTTGGGTGTAGTAGCTAGGGGATGATAGTGGTTTGTGTGCTTTGTGGTTTGGTTAAATAAGGAACTCTTCCTCCCCCAGAGGCGTCCTCCCTGCCGCTGAGTCTGTGTCGGATTTTCAGGTCAGCCGCGCCAGCTTCGCTCGCCCCGACGTCGGGTACTTTCTCTTCTCTTCTTGATCGCAGCTCCCATCAAAGAGGTCACTGACGGAGCTATCACGACACAACCTTATTGACTGTGGGCGAGGTTCATCTTCTTGTTTTTGATGACCGCTTGTGTAGAAGGAGTCGTGTTTTCACGTCTCTTTTTATTGACTTGCAAGAAGGGTGGTTCAGTCGTTCTTGGAGTGGGAGGGTAGCACACTGCTGCCGCTCTCCTCCTTGCCCGCCAGCCAGCCAAAGACTCGACGTGCGTCAGTTGCCAGGTATGCTCTGCACAGACACCGCTTTGCGTCAACACCAACAGCGTAGCGAAGACCAAGAACGTGCGCAAGCAGCGTACCGAGAACGTAGAGACTGGAAGAGGACGACGCCCAGGAAGGCCAGCAGCACCAGTGGGAACCACAAGACCCACACGAAGGGCAGGTGCAGGAAACCCAACACTCTGCTCGCGTAGCGGCACTTCGAGATGAGAACGAAATCAAAAACAGGCAAATCGACTAACTCGAAGACACGCACCCAAGGAGCACGTAATGGCCTGACTTTCTGTGCTCAGTGAGAGCCCAGGCAATGCCAAGAAAGTAGATGGCCCAGAAGAAGGCAAAGGCAACCAGCAGTTCGGGCAAGATGGGGACTGCACAAGCGGTCACGAGCAGGCCGCGCCCAAGTCGGCCCAACGTGTCCACTTCCACAAGCTTGAGCACTTCGTCACTCTCTACCTCAGCCTTCACGAGTCTCGACCTGTCATTTTGGCCTCGAAGCCCGTCATAAAGCCTGCAACCCAACACAGAATCGCGATTAATCATTTTTTTGAAGGTGAGAAACCTCCAAAGGGGACAGTAAAGGGTACCTCTCCTTGCCCTTGTTCACCTTGGCCTTGCCCTCGTGAAGCGTGCTTGTGTGCAAGGCAAGCCACACGCTAGTTGGCTTGCCCTCTACTCGGTGGCTGGCCTCATGCTCGCCAAATTGCCAACTCAGATCGAGAAATCGCTTGCCTTGGAGCTTTGCTACACTCCAGGCATCCTTCAACTTCCCAATCAGGGTGCCCTCTTCCTTCACTGCAGCTGCTTCCTCCTGTCTCTTGCGTCCATCGAGATCGAGCAGCCACTTGGCCGTCAGAACTGAGTAGAGCAGCCCAACGTTAGCAGCGTGGATGGTCGCAACTGCCGCCTGGCCCGCCCAGCCAGCCTTGTGCGTGGCGGCCTCCAGCTCAGTTTGCTGCTTGGATGTGTTCGTCTCTCCATTACGCTCAGGCAGGGCTTGCATTTCTGTCTCCTCTGCACTTCTCTCTTATCTCTTCCTTCTCAGCACTTGAACTGGCCGTGTTGAACGTGCAAGCTGGATCGAAGGAGGACAACACAAAAGTGCGGTGACATAACTCTATGTATTGGCACGGCCGTTCCCTTGACGCGCTGCTGAAAAGGCGCAAAGGGCTCGCTCGGACGGGGACTCTTCTTGTTCCCTTCTCGTTCTGCGAGCACAGCCCAATGTCACAACTCGCTCGTCACGAAAACTCGAAGGCAAGAGACGAAAACATGAAGCTGTTTAAAATCTGGACCAAAATAAAATGTAGATGTTTTCTAAATGTCAACTGTATTGTAAACTGTTTCGCAAAGCCTTTATGATCTTGGGCTGGGGCTACGTTGCGTGTGGTGCAGGTGTGCACGGCAGACAAAAGGAAGAAACTCGGAGCTACTACTGCACGGCCTGGTCCTCCACTGGCTCGGCCCGCTCTCTTTGGTACTCGCGCTCTCGCTCGGCGTAGTACCGCGCCAGCATTTCCCTGGGCATGCACACGACGAAGGGTGAGGTTCCGGATGTGCATCAGCGGCTTCGACAGTGCACACACCTCTCCACGGCTTCTTCGGCCCGCTTCTCGCGCAGCTGCTCGTCGGTCAGAGGTCGCACGGGGGACCAGCTGGGCAGCTTCAGCGCCATCCACGACGCCCATTTATCACTGTTGGTGCGGTCGTGCTCCTCGTGCCTCCCCCGCAGCTCGCTCAGGCGGTCTGTCACAGCCGCCAGCTGCTGGTCCATCTGCTGCCGCAGCTCTTCGTCTAGTCCGGCCATCTGGTCGCGCTGTCGCATCAGCGCTTGCTGGCGCTCGACGAGCCGGTGCTCGAGGACCTGTTGCCGCTTGCGTTCATACCATTGGCCGTAGAGCGCCACCCCGCCCTCGCCCAAGATGCTCAGGCCACCGACCGTGGCGGTCCCCAGCAGCGCGCTGTAGGGCCCGCCCGTGACCGCGCCCAGCGCCGCGCCCGTGAGCATGCCCGCGTAGAGGCTGGGCGCCATGCCTTCCCACTGCATGTCCACACGCAGCAGCTCTCGCGTGGCTGTTCAGTCATGCCCAGAGGTCAGCGTGCGTTTTGTGTTTTGTGCAGATTTGACGAGAAGAAGCGTGTGGGCCATACTGAGGAACAAGCAGGTCGTGGAGCCGGCCATGAAGCCCATGGAGAGGGTGAAGGCGAGTGTGGCAGTCGAGGGCGACGACACTGCGCTCCGCAGGAACGGAGACGCGACGATCGCCTCCTCGCTCATGCTTTGTGCTGCCCGCAATCGCCGACGCGCCACCACAGCGCCCATCAACAATCCCACGGCAGTCGCCCCTCCCGTGCGCAGCCACACGGGAGTCCACTGCGCCTCGATCCGCTTCCTTGGTTCCATTTGTGATTTTGAGCTGTTTTTGTTTTCGTTTTCTTTTTAGCATTTCTTTATTTTGTTAATCAGCCGAAGATGGAGCCGTCGTCGCCGATGCTGCAGTATGCGTCGCCCAAGCCGACATTCGAGTACCAGCCCCCGACGCCACGCGTGTTCGTGATGCCGCCCTCCTATCAAGTGAAAGGTACCTTTTTGGCCTTGCTGTAAATCCAAGGCGCGGAGATGAAGCCTCGTCTATGCCCATTTGGATGGAGCGATTGATGCCAAAATCTGCTCTTGCAGGGCTGCACACCATAATTCGGGATCGCAACACGAGCAATGAGGATTTTGTGTTCTACTCCAACCGCCTCATTCGGCTCGTCGTGGAGGAGGGCCTCAGCCACCTGCCCTTCGCCAGCAAGGAGATCACCACCCCCACGGGCGACCTCTACCGCGGCGTCGAGTGGCCCTCGCGCCTGTGCGGCGTCTCTGTCGTCCGCGCGGGCGAGAGCATGGAGTCGGCGCTCAAGGCCGTGGCCAAGGACGTGCGGATAGGCAAGATCCTCATCGAGCGCAATGAAGTACGTGCACCACCCATCCTCGTCATCCTCGTCATGTTCTTTCTTGTCCTTGCTGCTCATGCTACTTCTTCTTCTTCTTTTCTCTTTCTTCTACTTGGCCAGGACACGGGCGAGCCGGAGCTCTACTTTGTGAAGCTGCCGGATGACATCAACAATCGATTCGTGCTCCTGCTCGACCCCATCCTCGCCTCTGGTTCGTCGCTCGCCTCCTCCTTCTTCATCACATCATCTTCTTCTTCATCATCATCGTATACTTTGTCGTCTTCTTATCGCGGCCACATCGTCGTCTTGAAGGGGGTGGCGCCAAGCGAGCGATCCAAGTGCTGCTCGACCACGGCGTGAAGCAGGAGAGGATCGTCTTCCTCGCCCTCATCGGTACCGTCCTCGTCCTTGCGCTTGTCGTCGCTGCTGCAGCTGCAGACCACACGATGATGATGATGATGGATGTGCACAGCGGCTCCCGAGGGCATCCGGGCCGTGACGACGGCCTTCCCGGAGGTGGGCATCGTCGTCTCCGAGGTCGACCCCGGCCTCAACGAAAGGGTACCGCCAGGCCCTTGTTTTTATTTATTTATTTAGCTATTTAAATCCATTTTATCATTGCAATTAGGACTGTAAATGCTGGAAACTAACATCACCAACAGAAGAAGGTGTCGCCCGGAATCGGCGACTTTGCCGACCGCTACTTCTGCACGGATTGACCCCACATAAAACTATTAAAAATACAATTTAAATAAATAAATAAATAAGGCCCGAGTTTATTATTGGTGCCTGCGGTGGCCGGTGTGTGGCTCTACCTCGCTAGATCTTGAGGTACGAGTCCTTGCCCATCGCCTTCTTGGAGCAGGTCTTGGTCAGGGAGGCGCCTGGTGAAGAGTGAGACCGTTCTCATGAGGGGAAAAAAGATTGAATCTCTCTGCAAAGGAGGGGAAGGCAGGGTGAAGCTGGCGCCAGTACCCTTCCAGAGGAGCTTCAATATGTCGCTACAGCCCGGTATGCACGGAGCAAAGAGCGAAAAGATGACCCACCAGCAGGCGCAAAAGAGCGAAACGGGAATCAACAAGATGGCCAGAACCACGAAGATGACGAAGGTGACCGGATTGCAACCCATTCCTCACACCTCTTGTCGTCAGTTCGTTCTCTTTCCTCCTCGTTCTCGTACAACTGACGAACACCGCCTTTGCGGGGACTGGCGGCAACGGAGGAAAATACAACAAATAATCAAAATATATTTTGATTTACGTGTAAATCGTTAACACCCGTTGGTGGCCATCAAGCGAAGAACAAGTCTACGACATGGCCTTCTTGGCGCAGTATTGCACCAGGGAAGCACCTGAGGTAGTGATGGATGAAATGAGATTGTAAAATGAAAGAATGGAAAGAAGAAAACGAAGTCGGCGACGCACCTTTCCAGAGGGCTTCGAGGATCTGAGCACAGTCGGCGAAGCATGGCGAGCAGCAAGAGCAAACGACCCACAGGAAGCCGCAGAAGCACGAGATGGGGAACACCAGGATGAGGATGATGACCCAAAGGATGAAAGTGACCAGATTCATGTTGCTGCTGATGTGTGTTGATTTGTCTTCTCAAAATCAATCCCTCGATTGATGCACGCGTAGAGCAAGAATCGGTAGTGTAGACGCTTGCGTTAGTCGGTTGCGGGCGCAACGGGTTGTTTCGTTGTTAGTGTCCGCCAACAAGGGCGACTTACGAGAATGCAATAAGCGACCACGAAGAAATAGTTTCTCGTTCGTTTTCTTCAAAGTTTAATATCTTTACAAGCTGATGGAGACAAGCAGCCCAACGTGGAAGCTCGGCGAGGGCGCTCCTCCTGAAGCGACGGCGCCCACGACCGAGCAGCGGGCGCGGTGGGTCGATGACGACCTTCAGCGCATCGCCACGGCCGAGGACGGAGACGAGGCGGCCTCCTCCTTCTCGTGGCGTCTGCACAAGACGGGCCGCAACGGGCACGACCGGTGCTTTGTGCACAGGCCAAAGGGCGACCCCGTGTGGTGGATCAAGGTCGTCGGCGACGTCCTCCCCGAGTCGGAGGCGGAGGAAGGTGGAGTCGAGGAGGTCCACGAGCTGCTACGCAACGTGGACAACTTGCTCGACGAGGGTCTCCAACTGCGCCAGCACGAGTGGCACGAGCTCTACGTCGTACGATATCGTCGATGTGAAGAAGGGAAGAAGGTGGCTGGTGGTATTGGTCTTGGAGCTGACCGCGGGCGGGGAACACAGGGCGGGCGCATCATCGAGCGAGTAGACGAGCAGACCGAGCTGTGCTACTTCCAGTACGCGTCGCCCATCTTCTTCGTCTCTGGCCGCGACACATGCTACGCCAAGGTGCGCCGCGACCTGGGCGACGACGGCAGCTTCATCCTCTCCTACCGCAGCATTCGGCACCCGGTAAAAACACACAACTTGACCTTCACCTCCGGCGAGCACTCACTTGGCGGCAATGGACGAACAGGAGTGCCCGCCACACAAGGACTTTGTGCGGCTCGAGTTCGAGGGCGCCCACATGATCACGCCACACGCGTCCGGCCGGGGCTTCACCTACACCTACATCCAGCACGTACGTGCCCCGCTCGGCCACTTGACCAGAAATGGGATGAAGAGGATGAAGATGACTAAGATGGCAATGTGTCGTGGTCATGCCAATGCAGGCAGATGCCAAGGGCAGGCTCCCAAAGGCGCTGGCCAACGGGCCGCAGGCCGACGTCATGCTCAAGGAGATCGAAGGCGTGCGCAAGGCCGTGCGCAACCCGAGGGTTCACCGCCAGGGCGAGAAGGAAGTGGTGGAGGAGCAGCAATAACAACAACAACAACGCCAGCACGACGATGCAGCAATTCAATTCGACTTGGCGGACGCTGGGGTGAACAATTCCGGGCAGACCCGCGGCAGCTCGTGCACTCGTCTGGCCACGGCCGCGCCATCGTCCCGATTGTCGTCTTTTTGGCCACCTTCTTGGCAGTCGGCCTTGGGGTTGACCCAGAGAGCGTGGAAGCCCAGGCGGCGGGCCTCCTCGACCGTCTTTTGGTTGTCGTCGATCATGAGGCACTGCGCAGGCCGAAGGTCCTTCACGCCGGCCGCCTTGGCACATCGCTCCATGGCGAGCTCGAACGCCTTTTCCTGAGGCTTTGGGTTCCAGTCTGTCGCGCGGTACCGTCTTGTTTGTGTTCATCTCCTGCGCGTGCTTGTGGGTTGAACGGGGCGTACCGAGAGCAAAGATGTCGATGATGTCATCGAAGCAGTCGTCGACTCCCAACACGTGCGTTGTGCGCTGAACGTGGCCCTTTGCCGCGTTGGTCATCACCAGCTTCTTGATCTCTGTATCATCCAAGCGTCAACGACCTCTTCTGGAAAAGCAGCAGAGGGGGGGGGGCAGAGGAGAGCATGGCACACCAGGTCGTATGCGCTGGAGCATATCTCGCAGCTCATCGTCGCGACGCAAGCACTTGTCCAGCGGGAGAGAGCCGTCCACCTTCTTCAGGTACAGCTCCGTGTCCACTGCAGGCAAAGAGAGAAGAGGGTGAAAAGAGCGAATGCGTGAGGCATGAAGAAATGGCAAATGCTCTCTCGTACGGTCCGGATAGTCTTTGCGGAGGCCTTTGAGGACCAGCCCGTACTGGTCAAAGTAGCGCTTCTTCTGGGCCTCTATCTTTCGCTCATCCTTGAACCCGAGCTCCTCCTTAAAGAACGCAGTGATCAGCTTTTCCGTCTCCTCCGCCAGGCGCGGCGAGCAGTAAAGCACATTGTCGAGGTCGAACAGCACCACCTTCACTTCTTCCATGTTGTTCGATTTACTGGCCTCCTTCTCCTCTTGGTTGGAGGTCCGGTCCCGCTCGACTTCTTCTGCTAGACGCTTGGTTTTTCTGCCGAAATGGACAAGAAAATTGGCTTCACGATAGACGAGTCCGGCTAAACTTGATGGTGGGTCATCGTATCTGTCGCGTTTCTACGTGCGTGAAGGGGAAGGAGAGTTGGCCCTTGGTACTCGTGTTCGCGGCCATAAAAGAAGAAAAAGAGTTATGATTTTTTTATTCTGTTTTTTTTTTTTGGTTTTTCATTAACAGAGCACCTACGTTGCGGTGTTGGCCGAGGAATCACAGCCAAAGGTCTTGTTGAACCACGTGTACTTGATGTAACGTTCGTAGAAGAGGGGACAGAGCATCGAGATGGGCACCCGAAAGAGCAGATAAAAGGGCGAGATGACCAGTAACAACACCGCGAAAAGGACGCAGTACACCATCCAGAAGACCATCTCGAGCACGTACAACACGGCCAGAAGGACCGCGAAAAGAGGAAAGCACAGGCTGGAGACTGTTCGCCGCATGTACGTGCTTCGAGGCCCGTAGCAGTAGATGCACATGAAGCCCGACGGCGACGGCCACCTACCACATGGCGCAGGGGGTCAGTCAGTCATTCACAACTGTGTCACGACACAGCGATCTCTCGCGAGACAGGCGGAGCATCCGAGCGGGTCGTACTTCGGGTCAAAGCAATGGGCCGTGCTGGGCTCACGCGCAGTCTTGCAGCAGTAGACCGGTCCCTCGCAGGCGCACAAGCAACAGCCCTGCTCGGCCTGGCGCGCCTCGCGTACCGTTCGGCTCAGCCACCCGCCCTCTTCTTCGTCGCCGTCGTCGTGCCCATGGTGGTTGTTGTTGTTGTCGTTGTAGTCGTTGTTGTGCTGGACACCAGCCGGGGGCATGTCGGCCTCGGCGTCGATGCCCGGCGAGCTCGTGTAAGGCGCCGACTTGACCGGGTCAGGCGGCCACGACGGCATGCTGTCTGTCTCCCGCACGCACGCACGCACGACGGCCACCAACGGCGCGAGTAAGCCCTCGTAATGGCAGTCGGTGGCGCATGTGGTGGCGGTGGGGGCACCCACGGGTGGTGTAAGCGTCCTGCGTCGGCTCACCGGTGGAGCTGCCGCTCGCTGTTGGCGCCCACTTGGCTTTGTATCTGATCCGTGCCCAATCGACCAAGTCAGCATGAGGGTCCGCTGCTCTCAAGATGGCGGAAACAAGGTTGGCCGCACCGCTCGATGGCCGAGCGCAAGGCATAGTTGGGCACGAGCTGGTCCTCGCTGAGGTAGCGCTTGCACACGGGACACACGGCGTGGTTTTGTCGGAGCCACGTGGTAATTGAAGCGTGGGAGAAGCTGTGCCCACACCCACCCGCCATCACTGCTTCCTCCTGATGCGCTCCCCCCCCCCACCCCGCCGAGAGCGGGTGAGTGCTAAAAACTAGGGTGGGAGGGTGAGGTGGTGAGGAGAGAGTTGTGTTTTTTTCACGCACCATGATGGAGAGGGTGATAGGATCAAGAAACTCCTCCGGCTCCACATCTTCTTCGTTCTTTTGCATCGTTTTTGTTTTGCTTCCAGGTCACCGCGACAATAAATACGAAAACTGTTGTTCGCTCCGTAAAGGCATGAGCTTTGTGTTGTTCGTTTTCCACGAAGAGCTCACGGCACTCGCGTTCACCCTTCATCCCATGGAGGAAAAGGTTGCGATTGAGACAATGTTGTTGTTTGTTGTTGAAAGACGCAAAACTTGATAGTGGTGGTGGGCCGGTCAGCCGTCAGCTTCCTCGAAGCCGGGGCCGTAGGGTCGCAGCGGCGGGAGTCGCGTGCGCTCGGCCACGCGCAGCTTGGCCGACCGGGCCCGTGGGTTGACGCGCACTTCGGCCGCCGACGCCGCCACGAACTTGCCGCTTCGGCCGCCCACGAGCCGGAACGAGGGCAAGAACAAGCGGTCATGCTCCTGAACGTCCTCATCTTCATCTTCGTCCTCCTCATCCTCGTCCTTGTCCTCGTCCTTTTGCTCAACCCACGCGCCTCCGCCGTGCTCGGCCGCCAGCGAGGCCTTGCGGCGGCCGGCGCAAAAGTACGTAAAGTTCTTGACCTCGCGGTCCTCCAGCGAGTGGAACGAGATCACGGCCAGCCGGCCGCCGGGCGCCAACACCCGTTCGGCCCCGGCGAGCGCCATCTGCAGTTGCTTGATCTGCGCATCATTCACA
>NAVB01000718.1:0-12564 GCA_002179805.1 Acanthamoeba lenticulata
GGCCGTCGTGCCGACGAAGCTGACGTTGCCCTTGCCCGTGAGGACCGTGCCCACGTCCAGCGTGTAGGTGCCCGCCGAGAAGCGCAGGTCGCCGTCGCTGGTGAACATGCCGTTGCTGCTGCCGCTGCCGCGCAGGTCAAACTTGGCGCCCGACGTCACGTTGACGAAACCGCCCTTGTTGTTCAGGTTGATGCCGCTCTCGACCGTGGCCGAGTCGGTGGCCGGAATGTCGCAGGTGGCCAGCGCCTGGCCCAGATCCTGGCTGGCAGCGCCCTCGAAGCCGTAGTAGGCCACCAGGCCCGTCGTGCTGGCGGCGGCCGCCGTGTTGGCCAGCGCGCTCACCTCGGAGCCCGACAGGGCGCGGCTGAAGAGGCGCACCTCGTCCACGGAGCCTGACAGGCACGCGTCGCCGCCGGCCGTGGAGCAGCCGATACGGAGGGGCGCGCCTGGCACCACAAACGAGCCGACGCCCACGTTGTCCGTGGCCCTGGCCGTGCCGTTGACGTAGAACACGCGCTGGCCCGTCGTGCCATCGACGCTCAGGGCGTAGTGGGTCCACTGGCCAACGCCGCCGGCGACCGAGGCCACGCAGGGCGTCGAGTAGTTGCTGCACTGACTGGTGCCCGTGTAGTACTGCACGCGGGAGCCGCCCGTGGTCGTGCGCAGCTCGAACGCGGCGCCGGTACCCGCGCCAAAGCCGATGATCTGCGCGTCGGCTGCGCCGGACGCCACGTTGGCCCAGAAGGAGAGGGTGATGGCCTGGCCCAGGTTGTAGTTGACGAAGCCGTCCACGCTCACGGCGGTGCCCGCGGCACCGTTGATACCAAGAGCCTTGCCCTTGGCGCCCGAGGCCACGATAGTCGCGGTGCCCTTGGTCACGCCCGAGAAGAGGAGCGCGCGGCACATGCCGGGGGCGGCCTCGGAGGCGTCCTTGGGCTGCACGACGACGGTGCCGAACACGTTCATCTGACCGACGGGGCCGGTGACGTTGCTGTTGCGCAGGCTCGTGCCGGCCGTCACGTTAAGCACGCCGCTCTGGAGCACGTTGAACTGGGACGCGTTGTCGAGGTAGAGCGCGCCCGACGTCCACTTGCCGGTGCCCGAGTGCTGCATGGTGCGCGCCGAGAGGCGCTTGTTGGCGCTGCTCACCATCTCGAGGTTGCCCGTCATGAGGGTCACGCCCACGTCGGCCATGACGCCCGTCTGGAAGTAGAGGTCCTTCGTGATCTGGAGCGTGCCGGCGCCGTTGACTGTGATGGTGCCCGTGTAGGCCAGGTAGGCGCAGGCCATGGTGCCCTCAATGGTCACGTTGCCGCTCACGAGCGCGCACACGGTGCTGACCTGGAGCTGCGCGCCGAACGGAACCGCGATGAGGCCGCCCAGCAGGCGGACCGAGGGCAGGCCCACCGGGACGCCGGCCGTGGACGAGGCGCTGAGCGTGCCCGACGTCATCGTGAGCGTCACGTAGGGGTTGGCCCACGTGAGCGCAGGCATGACCACGACCGTGCCGCCGGCGACGCCGACGTAGCCCTGGCCGATGGCGTTGATGGTACCCGCCAGCTGGGTCGTGCCGCCGATGAACAGCAGCTTGCCCTGCACGTTGAAGGTGGACGACTCGAGGTCGAAGGCGCCTGAGGCGATCGAGACAGTGGCCGCTGGCTGCACGTTGAAGGTGCCCGTGCCGCCGCCGCCACCCTGGAGGAGCAGCGAGGTGCCCGCCGTGAGGGTGACGTCGCCGTCGTTGGTGAAGGCGCCGGTGAAGGTCGTCGTGCTGCCGACGATGCGGAGGGTGCCTTCGTTGGTGAAGGCCGGCTGGGACGAGACGGCCGCGCCGGTGATGTTGAACGAGCCCGCGGCGCCGTTGGTGATGCCCGACGTGCCAGAGACCAGGACGATGGGACCGTCGAGCCAGGTGGCGACGCCCTCGTTGAGCAGCTGGACCGTGCCGTCCATGTAGTGGAGCGCCGGCGAGAGGATGACCATGCGGCCCTGGATGATGAGCCGACCAGCGCCCTTGAGGTAGCCGCCGTACCAGTAGAAGGTGCCGGAGACGGTGATGTCGCCGTCGAGCGTGAGCGACGTGCCGGTAACGAGCGTGATGTCGGCAAAGGCCGAGTTGGAGCAGAAGAAGTTGAGTGCGCCCGAGACAAAGTCGAGCGTGCCCATGTTGAGCATGTCGCTGCCCTTGATGACGTTGACCGTGCCGCCCACGATGGACGTGTTGCCGGTGATCTCGTAGGTGCCGGCCATGATGGCCGTCGCGCTGGCGCTGTACCGCATGATGCCGCTGCCCGTGACGTGCGAGGCCGCTTCGAACCGCTGCGTGCCGGCGCTGAACTCAGCGATGGCCGACACGTCGCCCGTGTTCACGAGGCCCGTGTGCGAGCCGCCTGCCGTGAAGAGCGCGCGGCTGCCCGCGGCCACCTGGAGCGTGCCGTTGTTGGCGTAGCCGCCGGCAAAGGTCGACGTCGTGCCGGCGCCCTGCTTGAGCCAGTTGCCGTAGTTCTGCACCACGAAGCTGGCCGTGCGGTTGGCCTGCGCGACAAAGGTCGCCCAGTTGACGAGATGCGCGTTGTCTGAGCCCTCCACGTCGCCGTCGAGCCAGTTGATGGTGCCCTGGTTCTGGATGGCGCGCGTGGTGATCTGCTTGGCCGCCGTAGACGTAATGTTGAGCACGCCCGTGATGACGGTCGAGCCCGACTGCGACGTGAGGCCGCTGCTCCAGACCATGCTGGCGACGCTCACGTTGGAACGGCCTGTCAGCTCGCCCGCCGCGTGGACAAGCGAAGGCCACACCTGGTTGGCGCAGCACGAATCCACGACGCCCGACGACAGCAGCACGCGCTGCAGCGTGTAGTTGTTCGACAGGAACTGAACGCGGCCGCCGGCCGCAGTAAGGGTCTGACCCAGGTCCTTGACGTCACCATCGCGCACGTTGAGTACGCCGCTGGTGGCGCTCAGGCTGCCCGAGGGCGCCACGGTGACGTTGCCCACGAGGTCGAGCTGGCCGCCGGCCACGACTGCCGAGCCGGTGACCGAGAGCGACGAGCCGGCCATGCTCGTGAACACGCCGCCGGTGAAAGACGCGATGCCAGACACAGAGAGGTTGTTGGCGTTGCTGCCGCCGTTGGTGAAGCTCACGTTGCCCAGCACGTTGACGCTGCCCGTGTTGACGACGGAGCCCAGCGAGAGGGCTGAGCCGGCGGGGATCTGCACGGTGGCCCCGAGGAGGTTTACCAGCGAGGCCGGCGCGATGGTGGCCGAGCCGGGCGTGGTCTTGTTGATGAGGCCGTGGTTCTCAAAGAGCGACAGCGAGCCGGTCGCGTCGCGAACGAGCTGCGCGCCGGAGCCGACCACGTTGAAAGTGGCGCCGTTCTGGTTGACAAAGGTCGCCGCATTGGCGTAGGTCACGACGCCGCTGAGCAACGAGGTCGTGGCACCCGGCGTGTTGATGATCGTGGCGCCGTTGAGCGTGCTCGTGCCGTTCAGCTGGAGGGCCTGCGTGTTGCGCACCGTCAGCGGCCGGGCGATGGAACCGCCGGTGACGACGATCGGGCCGGTGGCAGTGAGCGTGGCGAGACCCGTGAGGGTTCCGCTGACCACCTTGACGGACGGCAGGGCGACGTCGGCCCGGAGGTAGACGGTGCCGCCGGCGACGCTGAGGTCGCCGAAGGCGGGCGTGGCCAGGAGCACGATCAGGTTGCCGCCGGTCGCACGGGTCTGGGTCGTCGTGGTGTAGGTAGCGTTGGCGCCAATGACCAGCGCGCCGCCAGTGACCTCCACGGTGGTGCCGGTGAGGGCCGAGCCGTCGAGGAGCTGCAGGATGCCGGCCGTCACGCGCAGGAGACCGCTGACTTGGAGCTGCGTCGTGTAGTGGAGGCCACCAGCGCCGAGAGCCAGCACGCCCGAGGGCACCGCGATGGACCCGTAGTTGACGACAACCACGTTGACGCTGGAGACCGCCGTGGCGGGCGCGCCAACCTTGGTGGTCATCTGGCCGTAGTTGATGAGCTGGCCGTCGTCGCCGCCGGTCATGGTGCCGGTCGACTCGAGGACGAGCGACTGGTTGTTGACCAGGACGCCCGAGTTGACGAAGGCCACGTTGCCTACCACCCAGCGGGTGAGGTTGTTGTTGACGATCACGACAGTGTCGAGGGTCAGCGTCGCGGCGGTCGAGACGTTGAGGTACAGCGTGCCGCTCGAGACCACCGTGCCAAAGCCGGTGACGGTGCCCGAGACGAGGTTGATCCAGGTCGGCACCGACAGGAGGCCGTCGACGATGACCTTGCCCGTGCCCTGCATCGTGAGCGAGGCCAGCGAGGTCGAGAGCTGCGTGTAGTCGAGCTGGCCGCCGATCACGACGACCGTGGCGTCGGTGTCCGGATTGGTGTGGAGGCCCACATAGCCGGCCGACACGCGAAGCGCCGCGCCGAACGAGGTCACATGGGCGTCCGACATCACGTAGAGCGAGCCGCCGGTGGCGCTGGTGGAGCCGGTGTTGTCGAGTCGGCCGCTGAGCACGGTAGAGCCGCCCTGCGCCACGAATGCGCCGCCAATCGAGTTGATGCGCGAAACAGGCTCGAACGTGTGCGTGCTGTCGGTGATCGCCAGCGTCGAGGCGGCGTTGGCGATGGTGAGAGAGCCACGGTAGGCGCCGCCGCCACTGAGGGCAAGGGCGCCGTTGGAGACGGTGATGCTGGCCTGCTCGGCGAGCTCGATCCAGAAGTCGATCGTGGCCTGCGTGGCGCTGGCCGCCTTGACGACCTGGCCGAAGACGCGCAGCGTGGGCGGGACCTGGACCGTGTCGGAGCTCATGACGTAAGAGAGGCCGGTCGACATCTGCACATTCCACGTGGCGTTGGCCCGGATCTGGACGACACCAAAGTTCTTGCCGCGGATATTGCCAGCGATCCAGGTGCCCGTGCCGGCGATGTCGAGCAGTACACCGGTGATGTCCTTGTTCTGCGCTGTGTCGGCCACAAACTGGGACAGGACGATGATGGAGCCGTTGACGCCGGTCGCCATCTCACCAGCGCTCATGCGGTAGGTGTCGGTCACCGTGAGCGTGCCCGTGAGGGCCACCTGGCCGCCGGTCTGGGTGAGGAACGGGACGGTGAAGTCGACGTTGCCCAGGTCGAGCGTGCCCGCGGTAACGTTGAGGGGCACCACGGGCGTCGGCAGCCCGTTGTTGAACAGGTGAAGCGCGCCAGCCGTGACTTGGACGTAGGGGCCCATGTTGACCAGCTTCGAGGTCGAGGCAAAGGTGAGATCAGCGCCGGCGCAGACGGTCGCCGCCGTGCTGTTGTAGAGACCGCCATCGCCAACCCACATGACGCCTCCGGTGAAGGACGAAGCCTGAAGCAGCAGCTGGCCGTAGACCTCGAGCACACCGCCGCTGAGGGCCAGCGCGCCCATAGCCACACCGGTGCGGGTCAGGACCACAGTGTCGGTGTTCACGACGAGCAGGCCCGAGCCGGTGGTCTGGAGGACACTGTCGACAAGATGGAGGCCGCCGGTGAAGGCCAGCGTGCTGCTGACGCTGACGGGCGACGTGTAGGAGCCGCCGCCGGCGAGGCTCAGGGTGCCCTGGTTCACGTTGAGGGTCCCGCTGTGCTGGACCGCCCACTGGATGGTGTTGGTGGCCGTGCCCGACTTGACGAATGTGCCGCGGTTGATGAAGGCGCTGTTGGCGCCCGAGCTGAGGAGCCAGTTGTAGTTGGTCCCATTCGTAGCGGCGGTAAAGGTGGCCGTGCCATTGTTGACGAACACACCGCCGGCGAGGCCCACCACGTTGCCGCTGGTCCAGGTGGCCGTGGCGCCGTTGAAGAGGATGCCGTCGGCCAGCTGCTTGACGCCGCTGGAGCTGATCACGAGGCTGCTTGTGGACACGAGCGTGCCGGTGCCCTGGATGGTACCGGCGGCCCACTGCATGGCGCCGAGCACGCGAACGATGCCCAGCTTGTTGAGCACGCCGCCGGTCATGGTGAGCGACGAGAAGGTCAGGTCGTAGGTCGATGTGTCAAGCGTGCCCGACGAGATGGCGGTGGGCGGGAAGGCCGTGTTGATGTTCTCCGTGTACAAGCCCAAGAAGCCGCCCGCAACAATGACACCCTTGCCCACGCTGGCCAGGTGCGCCGGCTCGGCCATGTAGAGCGTGCCGCCGGTGGCCAGCGTGAGGCCCGACGAATCGAACAGGCCCAGCACAAAGTTGATGCCGCCGGCGCTGGTGAAGTTGGACGAGGCGTCGACCGTGATCATCGTGGTTGGCATGAAGGACTGCGAGCCGAGGCCCAGCACGTTGGCGTTGGACAGCACGAGGCGCGAGGCGCCCGTGATGCTGAAGTTGCCTGTGTGGATACCGCCGCCATCGAGCGCGAGCTGCGAGCCGCTGTCCACCGTCACGACGCCGTGGTTGTCAAACTGAGCGGCGATGCTGGTGCCGGCGGGGCTGCTCACGACGCGGAAGACGCCATCGTTGGTGAAGAGCGGCAGCTTGAAGCTCGTGACCGGGTTGGCCAGGCCGCATGCCGCGGCACAGTTGACGATAAACGTGGCGGTGGGGTTGTTGACGAAGACAGCGCCGTTGGTCATGCTCAGGGTGCCGCCGAGCAGGCTCGTCGTGGTCGAGCTGATGAGGGCGGTCGTGTCCACGAGCTTGGCGGCGGTGCCGGAGATGGTGAACGCCGCCGTCGACACAAAGGTCAGCTGGCCAGGGCCGGTGATGCTGCCGCCGGTCAACTGGTACTGGCCAGTGACGGTCACGTTGCTCTGGAGAGACAACACGCCGCCGGACTGGGTCACGCTGGAGAGTACCACCATCTGGCCCTTGAGGTCGACGCTGCCCGAGGTCAGGTTAAGCGGCGGCAGGGCCACGACGCTGGCGGGCAGGACGGGCAGGACGAGGCTGCCGCCAGAGACCACCAGCGTGTTGGCGCCCAGCTGAAGCGAGCCCGTCGAGGCCATGGTGAGCGAACCGGCCAAGAGCTGCGTGAGGCACGACGAGCAGTTGTAGTTGCCCGAGATGGTGACATACGCGCCGGACACGGCCAAGGCGACGTCCTTCTCGACGACCAGCGACGAGTTGGGAGCGAAGGCGTGAACGCCGGCTGCGAACTGCAGCGTGGTGGTGCCCGCGAGAGCGCGCACCGACGAGGCGGTGTCGAAGAAGGTGTCAGCGCCGGCCAGCGTAAGCGAGCCGTTGGACACGGTGAGTGAGCCCTTGTGGTCGAGGTCGCACGACAGCGTCGAGGCGCCACTGCCGGTCTTGACGATCGAGCCTAAGTTGACGAGGCGGCAAGCGCCCGGGGCGCTAGCGGCCAAGTCGGCCGTCGAGGTGGCCGAGATGGTGAGCGTGCCCAGGTTGCGCACGAGGGCGCCCGACGCCGCATTGATCGAACCGCCGAGCCACTGCACCGCGGTAGTCATGTTGAGCGTGGCGGCCTGCAGGGTCTTGGCCGAGCCGCTCAGGGTGACGGGGCCGTTGGCCTGGATGGTGATGGCGGACACGGCGCCGCCGTTCCACGTGAACGCGTTCTTGACCGTCACGGAGGTCAACGAGGCGCCGGCGCCCACGAGGCTCGCCGTGGCGTCAACGGACAAGCTAGACAGGCGGAGTGCAGGCGCGGTGACATAGACCACACCCGATCCGGCGACCGAGAGCGTCTGGTTGGCGTCGGCCACGTTGGGCGAGACGAGGGTCAGGTTGCCGGAGCCGCTCACCGAGGCCGAGGCCACCTCCCAGGCGGCGGTGTTGGTCGAGTTGATGATGACGACGCCCGAGGTCACGCTGACCGAGCCGGTGCTGCGCAGGGCCGCGGTGCCCATCAGGGTGAACACCTGGCCGCTGGTCGCGTTAAAGGACAAGGCGCCCGTGGCGCTGACGCTCACGTTGCCGCTGGCGAGGCCGCCGCTGTTGAGGGCCAAAGAGGCGCTGGCGAGCACGCTGACCTGGCCGCTGCTGGTGATGGGCCAGCCAAGGAGAGCGCTGCCACCCGTCGCGACGCTCAGCGAGCCCACGAAGTTGGCCTGCGGCAGGGCCGAAGCCGAGCCGGCGGCCACCAAGAGGGTCGCCTGCTGCAGGGCAGTGACCTGGCCGTAACTGTTCCACTTGGCGCTCTGCGAGCCGACCAGGCCGCCGGTGGTGAAGTTGACCGCCGCCAGCGTCGTCAGGGTGCGCTTGACGAGGCTCGCGGTGCCGCTGATGACCACAGCGCCCGACACGGTGGTGGTGCCCACGCCCTCGTGGCTGCCGCCAGACCAGGCAAGCGGGCCGTTGACCTGCACGCTGCCGCTGCCCAGGATGGTGCCGCCGCTCTGCGTAAGCGATGCCGTGTTGAGGGAAACGCCGCGCGTGGCCAGGACGAGGGTGCCGCTCGAGAGCACAAGCGCGTTGATGTTGGCCGTGGCCGGGAGCGTGATGACCGCGCCGGCCGTGGCGACGACAGCCGTGTCCGTGGATCGCGGGACGTAACCCGTGCTCCAGCACGCAGACGTGAACCAGTTGGCGTTGCCAGTGCACGTCCAAGTAGCTGTGACGTTGGTGGCCGTCGACGCGCAAGTCGAGCCCGCGTAGGGCGCCGTGCAGACGCAGTTGCTGTTGACGCAGGTGCCGCGGCCGCTACACTTAGAGGCGCAGTTGTCGGTGCAGGCCAGGCCCATGGCCGTGGTGCCGGAGCACGAGCAGGTCGCCGTCGCAGTAGTGCACGTGCCAGCGCCGGAGCAGTCGTAGGGGCACACGTATCCGGTCAGCGTGAGCTGCGTGGCGTTGAAGGTGGGCCACAACGTGATCGCGCTGCCGCTGACTTGGCTGTTGATCGTGCGGAAGTCCTCGGTCTTGGAGCCGTAGGTCATCAGTGAGAACCTGTCGCCCGGTCCCGGCCGGTAGTCCTTGTTGAACGTGAACGTGAGCGTGCCGTCAAAGTTGGCCGTGCCGCCCGTCACGAGGCGCGGGTACTGCAAGTCGGGGACGATGCCCGAGATCTGCACGTTGAGGTTGGCATTGGCGCCGAGGGTGAAGTTGCCGTCGATGGCCGTCGTGGCCGGGAGCACCCAGCTGCCGGAAGTGAAGTCGAGCGAGCCGTAGATCTTGCCCGAAGGCGTGCCGGCACGGTCGGTGCCGACGCCGTTGATGGAGAAGACGCCGCCGCTGAAGGAGTGCTTGGCCGCGGGGTTGGTCAGGGTGAGCACGCCCGCGTGCTGCTGCGTGACGTTGCCGCCGCGCACGGTGAGCACGCCCTGGTGCCACCAGTAGGCCCGGTGGGCGTCCCAGACGCCGGCGTTGATGTCGATGTCCCAGTCGACGTAGACCGTGCGGTAGTTGGAGTACTTGCCCAGCTTGCCAAACACGACGATCTTGGGCGCGGGCGAGCCTGGGCTGCCGACGTTCATGCGGTAGTACTCGAAGCAGTCGTGGCACAGGTTGTAATAGCAGTTCTCGCACGCCGTGGTGTAGGCGTTGACCATGTCCAGTGTGCCCGTCGCGCCCACGATGAACTGCGCGCCGGGGTAACCGTACCAGTTGCCGCGGTACCAGCGCGCGTAGCCGTTGAGCTGGAACACGTTGAGCGAGAGGTAGCGCGCCGCGTTGTTGTCGAGCTTGAGTGCGCCCACCGTGCAGTTGCCCGTGCCGGTCACCGTACCGGCCTGCCAGTCGAAGGCGGCCGCGTAGATGAGGCCGGCCACCTGGAGCGTGCCGTTGTTGGACAGGACGAAGTTCGTGGCCGAGGCCGAGTAGGTCACAATGCCCAGCAGGCCACCGCTCACCGAGACGACGGGCAGCTGCACCAAGGCGCCCAGCTGGAAGTAGGCAAAGCCGCCGCTGACGCTGGTCGTCGCCACGCTGTACGAGCCGTAGGCATTGACCATGCCGCCGGTGGCAAAGACCACCGCGCCAGCGCCGCTTACGGTCGACGTGGCCGGCAGCGTGCTGTAACCGCCAGCGAACAGGATGGTGCCCGCGGCGCCCACCTGCACGACGCTGTCGAGCGTGGCGTTGATAGCGAAGGCGAGCACGCCGGCGTTCACCTGCAGCAGGGCTTGGTTGAGCAGCGGGCAGGCGAACGTCGCCGTGCCGGCGGAAGCCGCCACGAGCGTGCCGGCGTTGATGACGACGCTCTGCTGCACCGCCACCGCGGCCGCGATCGAGCCGCCTGAGGTCACCGTGAAGTTCTGCAGGTTGTAGAACGACTGGCCGTTGATCAGGATGATGCTGCCCGCGGTCCAGGTGGCGACTCCCGTGTTGACGGTCTTACGGCCGAGGTAGAGGGTGCCGCCGGCCAGAACGGTGGTGCCCGTAAGAAGCGTGGCGCCGGTGCCGGTCTGCGTGCCGCCGGACATGGTGAGCTGCGGGAGGGTGATGTTGCCGGTGCCGGTGAGGTATCCGCCGGACTGAGTCAGGTTCGGCAGGGTGAAGGTGTTGTTGAGGAAGTCCAGCGTGCCGGCGCCCGAAAGGGCCACCTGCGACGGGAACGTCGTCGGGACCGTCTCAAAGGCCAGGTAGCCGCCCGAGACCTGGAGCGAGGCGCCGAGGCTCACCCACTTGGTGCTACGGCGGAAGGTGACGAGGCCGTCGGTGACGCTCGTGGTGCCGCTCACGGCGTAGGTGCCACGGAGCTCGACGCCCGCGCCGGAGAAGAGCAGCGTGCCGGTGCCCTGGAAGGTGCCTGCAACATCGAGCGCGTAGTAGCCGCCCACAAAGTTGATCGTGCCGGGCGTGGTCGCGCCCAGCGTGCCAAAGGTGGTGCCCGCGGCCGATGCCGAGAGGCCCAGCACGCCACCCGTGCAGGACACGGTGCCGTAGTTGTTGAGCGTCACGTAGACCACGTTGTTCTGGGCCGATTTGACGACGGTGCCGTTGTTGACGATCGAGGCCTGGCCCGAAGTCGACAGCCACTCGGCGTCATCGTTGCGGTACGGGCTAATGACGTAGATGCGCTGGGCGTTGAGCGCCAGCGTGCCGTTGGCCGCATTTTCCAGGACCGCCGCGTCGTGGTGGTAGACGTCGCCGCCCTCCCACGAGACGAGGCCGTAGTTGCGCAGGAGACGGGCCAGATGCTTGTCGCCCACGCTTGACAGGGTGAGCGTGGTGCCCGTCACGATGGTGGCGCCGTTGCCGGTCATGGTGCCCGACGTCCACGTGCTGTTGACGGCGAGGGTCAGCTGACCGCTGCCGGTGAGCACGCCACCCTCGAGCACAAGAGACGGAAGCACAAGGTTCCACTGCGTCAGGTCCAGCGTGCCGGCAGTGACCTGCAGCTTGGAGCCCACGCTGTCGCCCACGAACACGACGCCCGGCGCCTGAGTGTAGTGATCGCCATCGACCTGCTGCCCGGCATGCGGGAAAGTCGTGTAGCCGCCCGTAACCCAGAGCCGGCCGAGGTTGGCAAACGTGCAGTAGACGTTGTTGACGCCGTTGGCAAACTCGATCGTCGACGCCGCGTCGGCGCGAATCGTCGCGTTGACATCGGCCACAGCGTCGCCAAGCGCGAGGATGCCGCCGGTGAGGGCCGAGTAGGTGCCCGCCGCGCTGTAGCTGCCGCCAGAGAGCAGCAGCCGGCCGGCCGTGACCTCGGTCAGGTTGAAGTTCTCAAAGTACAGGGCCACGCGAGCCGACACGGCCGCACCGCGGCTGCGCACGATGCCGTAGTTGCGCAAGCGCGCCTGGTTGGACCCCGAGAGGCTCAGACCGTAGCCGCTGCCGGCCGGGTGCACGATCTCGAAGAGGGCGCCGGGCGAGTTGATGAACAGGCCGTTGTCGATGCCCACGCCGTTGCCGCCGAGCCACTGGGTGAGGTTGTTGCTCACCAGCGGCCTGCTGAAGCCAAAGGTGGTGGCGCCCGCCAGGATCTGGAGCGTCCCGTCGAAGACGGTCGTGCCCGAGCCGGTCATTTGACCGCCGCTCCACCGGTAGGTGCCGGTGGCGTCGACGGTGCCGGAGCCGATAAGCACGCCGTCGGACTGGCTGCTCGACGGGAGGGTCACGTTCCACGCCTTGAAGTCGAGTGTGCCGCCGGACAGGGCCACGGACGGGAAGACAGCCGGGAGGGCCTCAAAGCTGGCCGTACCGGCCGACACGCGGAACGTCGGGCCAAAGGCCGTGAAGACGATGCCCTGGCGGAAGTTGACCACGCCACCGTCGACGATGGTGTCGTTGGTCGACTGCAGGTCGGCAAACACGTTGCTCACGCCGCCGGAGAACTTGAAGCTACCGGCGCCCGTCAGGCGGCACGTCGTGGCCAGCATGTGCTGGTCGGTGTTGGCCGAGCCGTCGAACGAGAGCTGGGCACCGGCCGCGACGTTGTAGGTCGAGTTGGCGCAGGTACCGCCGCCAGCAAGGGCCAGGTTGCCCGCCTTGGACTGGACCACGGCGTCAGGTCCGCTGTTGCGGAACAGCATGTCGAGCACGGCGCGCGTGGCCGAGCTGGCCGACTTGAGCACGAGACCGCGGTTGTCGAACACGCTGAGCGGCTGGCCGGTGGTCGTGCACCAGCACTGCGAGGTGGTCGCCGGGTCGGCATTGAACGTGGCGTTGTTCCAGTTGACGAACCGCGCACCATTGGAGGTGGC
>NAVB01000719.1:0-10441 GCA_002179805.1 Acanthamoeba lenticulata
TTGTTTATTTTAACATTTCCAGATTGCCAAACACCGAGCTCTGCGAGCGGTGCCAATCATCCTGTTTCTCAACAAGAAGGACTTGTTCGAGAAGAAGATCAAGGAAGTCGACCTCTCGACGTGCTTCCCCGAGTACAAGGGCGGCAAGGACTACAAGACCGGCATCAAGTTCTTGCAGCAAAAGTTTGTCAAGGCCGCGGGCGAGCGTGATGGCGAGATCTACGTTCACGTCACGCAGGCCACCGACACGACCAACATCGAGGTCGTGTGGCAGGCCATCAAGTCGATTCTCCTCAAGGACGCCCTCTCCGCTCTCGGTGGCTTTGGCGGCGTGTAGTCTCCTCTTCCTCGTTTCACCAACCAAAAATTCAAACCGCAACATTGTAGTACTACAAACAAAAAACATCTTTAAATTTTTATTTTTATTTGCACAATAAAAATGAGAAACATGCAAGTCGGCTAATTCCAGGGGCAACCATTGGCGACGGCCCACTCGAGCACGTGTGAATGCCCAGCCTCGTCTGCGTTGCAGCAAGTGTTCTCGTCCCACGGGCAGCCGTTGGCGTGCAACCACTGAAGCACGGCCAAGTGGCCTCCCATGGCCGCCTCAGCGCTCGTGTTCTCGTCCCACGGGCAGCCATTGGCGCGAGCCCACTGGAGCACGTCCAGGTGTCCGTTCCGTGCTGCCTTAGCGCAAGTGTTCTCGTCCCACGGGCAACCGTTGGCGTGCAACCACTGAAGCACGGCCAAGTGGCCTCCCTTGGCCGCCTTAGCGCAAGTGTTCTCGTCCCACGGGCAGCCGTTGGCGCGAGCCCACTGGAGCACGTCCAGGTGTCCGTTCCGTGCTGCATTGGCGCAAATGCTCTCGTCCCACGGGCAGCCGTTGGCACGCGCCCACTGCAGCACGTTAAGGTGACCTGCCCTGGCGGCACAGGCGCAGGTGTTCCTGCTCCATGGGCAGCCGTTGGCGCGCAACCATTGGAGCACCGCCAAATGGCCTCCTTCGGCTGCGCTATTGCAGGTCTCCTTGTCCCATGGATCACCATTGGCTCGCGCCCACTGGAGCACGTTGAGGTGGCCTCCTCCAGCAGCGTAGGCGCAGATCCACCTGTCCCGCAGGCAGCCGTTGGCGCGCGCCCACTGGTACACATCCAGGTGACCTGCCCTGGCGGCAGAGTCGCAGGTCCGCGAATCCCACCGGCAACCGTTGGCACGCGCCCACTGGAGCACGTCCAAGTGTCCTCCTTTAGCGGCAAAGGAGCAAGTATGGGGGGTCCATCGACAGCCATTGGCGCGAGCCCACTGGAGCACGTCCAGGTGACCTGCCCTGGCGGCATAGGCGCAGGTCTTCCAATTCCACGGGCAACCGTTGGCACGCGCCCACTGCAGCACAGAGAGCCAGCCCTCTCGGGCCAGCCTCGAGGAAAAGGGCTTGTCTGTTTCGGCAACAACAGTGCGCGCCGTCGCCATGAGGCTTGTTTGGTGTTTGGTGTCGTGTTCCGCCACCAAGAAAGAGGGCTGTGGAGAGAGGAGGGCACGGAGCCAAATGCGGCACACGGCGCGGCAGGCTGGAAGGCTGAGCGGCCGCACGAAGCTAAGGATGACTCCAACAAGCTCCACCATGAGGTCGGTCATGCCCACCTCCACTTCCTCTTGTGTCTCAGCCAGTTCACCGGTGGCAGTGGTCGGAGCAAGCGGGCAGGCAGTCGTCTTGAGCTTCTTTTTAGCTGGTTGCATCATGTCTTGCATGTGCTTCCACAAAGGAAAAATTATCAAATTAAAATAAAACAGCTTTGGTAATTAAAAAGGAAAACAAAAAATATTGAATCGTTTTTTATTGGTTTTTTCTCTTCCTTTTTATCCTGGCATTCACTTCTTCTCCAAAATATGATCAATGAACCGCTCAAAGGCAGGGATCTGCGGTGACAACATGAATGTTCCTTCATGAGCACATGAAAAAGGGTGGGGAGCGAGGTTTGATGGTGGGTACCTGCGCCACAACAAAGTCGTTGAACTCGTAGAGTTCGTGGGAGGGGTCGAAGGTGAGGCCGTTGACCACATACTGCAACAGTTTGGACACCAAGATGAGGCCCCGCTGTGGCCTAAAGCCGATCTCGCCTGTCGTGTACATTAATTATAAAATTAATAATAAACTTTAAATTATTGAAATAAAATTTACGTGACAGAAACCACACGAGACGCACCTTGCACGAGTCCAAAGACGGACGGGGACACGACGGCGGCATTAATGAAGCGCAAGAAGAAGAGACCCCCAATGGGTTGATAGTAGGCCACCTTGCCCGTCCATTTGGCCTCGGCCTCCTTCTTCACGTGCTTAAACACCTCACAAAATTCCCTGCATTCATTTCAATTAATTTTTGAAATAATCAATAAATTAAATCAATAAATTAAATTAATTAAAAAGCAAAAAAAAATGGAATGATAATCAAGAAAGTGGGAGGCGTACGGCGGGACCAAGTCGACGGAGCCGAGCAGGGCCGAGGCGAAGCGCTCGCAGATGAGGCGGAGGTGGTCGCGGTTCTGGGCCATGTCGTCGGTGGACTCGATTAATCGGTTGTTGACTTCGTAGCTGAGGAGCTGGTCCTCGCAGATCTTGCGGATGATGGGCCCCAGGGCGCGCTCGAGGTACTCGAGGCCGACGGCGGTCATGAAGGAGATGACCTTCTTGGTGGCCTTGGAGTCCATCCGGAAGAGCAGCTTCTCGTCGTCGGTGCTCTTGACCTCGGCCGTGACGGCCCGCTTGATCTTGTTGATGACCTTGTTCTCTGGGTCGAGCACCATGGCCACCGCCGCGCTTCGCTGCAGGCGGTTGAGCTCGGCCTGCCGCCGGGCCTCGCCCAGCTCGGCACTGAGCGCGTCCATCCGCGCCAGCACGCCGGCCATCTCCTCCTGCATGCTCCGCTTGAGCGCCTGCTTGAAGCTCGCCACTCGCTCGTCGAACACCTTGCCCACCTTGTCGATCAGCGGGTGGTAGGGCACCTCGGCGATGGCCACCGCCTCGAGGCTGTCGCTCGTCAGGCCGCCACACATGCCGCCGGCCCCGCCCAGGCTGCGGCGGGGCGAGAGCTCATGCTGCTGCTGCTGTTGCTGCTGCGTCCGGTGGCTCGACTTGGACAGACTGCCGTCCTCCTCCTCGATGGTGCCCAGGCCCGAGGCCAGCTTGCGGAAGCTCCGGCGGGTGGCCGACGACGGCTCCTCGCCTTCGCTGTCGCTCGAGGCCTCGCGTGAGACGTCGCGTGAGGCCTCACGCGAGGCGTCCCGCGACACGTTCTGGGACGACCGGCCGCTCGTCCGCTTCTTGACGAGCTTGTCGAGGTTGAGGACGCGCCGACCGGTTTGGTCGAGGCCCTTCTGTGCGGGGTCGCCTGTCGGCAGGCTGCCGGAGGCCTCGCGGCGCTTCTCCTTGGTACGGTTCAGCTTGCCGCTGTCCTCGAGGTCGGTGGACTCGCTCATGTCCGACAGCTCGTCGATCGTCTCCGTGTCATCGTCGGTGCTGTTGGCCAGCTTGTCCGACACGATGATGGGGCGCAGGTGCACCACGTATCTGCACGTGTGATGCCCGGGTTTTGAGATTTTTTCTATTAAATGAATAAATAAATAAATAAATGGCGAGTCACCTTCGGAGCCCATTCTCGATGCTCTCGCCCAGGGACAATTCGCACAGGAAGAGGGAGTCGTTCTTTCTCTTCACGGCCAACCGCCTCGGCTTGCCTGTGAGCACAAAAGTCAATAATAATAATAATAGAATTTAATTGTAAAGATGATAAAAAGTGATTTAAAAAAAGGAAGTAGGAAGAAACACAGACCAATGAGGCGCTTGATGCCGGTCTTGAGGTAGTTGGCCATGTAGCCCTCGTGCTTGGCGGCGATGGCGGCGGGCATGATGAGCGTGCAGGGCTTGCCAAGCAGCTCCTCCTTGGAGAAGCCCGTCATCGCACAAAAGATTTCATTGGCCGCAAGGAAGAACCTGTTGTTCTCACCACCACATGTCGTCGTGGCCATCAGCTCTGTGTTGTTGTGCTTTTCAAGTTGCGCTCAACAATACAACATCCTCGTCTCCGTTGGGCGCGTACCCGTTCTCGTTGGTCACGCACACTGCTTCGACCTCCTTCTCGAGCCCCTCGTCGTCCACCGCCCACTCGTCGTTCACGCTCAGCACGTGTGGCTGTTGTAGCTCGTCGGTCAACAACTCTGTGAAAACAACGGCATGTGGATGATGTCAAACACGTACGGCCATCAGGCGGATCCACTCCACCATCTCCTGCTCGTTTTCTGACGCCAGGAAGAACGTCTCCTTGCTCTTCCGTCTGAGCGCAAAGGAGAACGACTGGCCGTTGATGCCCTCGGCCTTGCAGATGGTGATCTCCGCCAGGGTCAGCGAGTGGGCCACCTTCCCGGCCTTGGCGTGCTGTCCGCGTGTCCGTGTTCATATGTGTGTGTGTTGGTGTGTGTGTTCGTGTGTGTGCATGTCCATCAGAACGCGCGCGTGTGACACGGCCGTGACGTGCTTGGAAACCCGATGGACAATTTTGAGTGCTGTTCTTGTGCGCTAATTTGCTCCTCGGCCGCTACAAGCACGCAAGCTTGGCCAAGGCACGAGGAGAACGCGACCCATGCTGCTTGCTGCTTGCTGCTGCCGCTGGTTGCGTGCGGCGCGCGCAAGGTGGGGAGGGACGCGCGCGGAGGGAGGGTCAACCTTGGCCGAGTGGTATTCGAGGAGGAGAGGGGGCTGGAGCACAAAGTGCCGGTCCTTCCAACGGCCCCACATACCCTTCTTGCTCAGGTCGCCTTGGCAAAAGAAGCGAAATCCAACAAACAATTCAGAATTAAAAATTGGCGCTCAAGAGTTGGTGAGGACAATTTGGGGCACCTACCGGCCTTGAGGACAGAAGGCATCTCGCGGCTGGCGCGCATGACTCGATCCGTGTTGTGGAGAAAAGATGACTTGTTAGGCCTAAGATCAACGGATGCTCTTGGTCACCAACAAGATTGATTGTTCGGTTGGCCGGAACGGAGAGCGGAGTGGAGCGGAGAAAAAGTTAAATGCCCGTTTCGCTGTCCGCTTTTTTCCTGACTCCCTTTTGTGCGCTCAACCCGATACGCGACCGGTCTGGTCATTGACCAACAATTGCTGACCTCAACCTGATCCTCGTCGAGCAGTGGTTCTGTAATTTTGTGCATTTATTTGGTGATACGAAATGGCGAATAAAGGAAAGATCATCCGAGCCTCTGTGTGGTGAAGGGGAGGATGGTCTTGAGGAAGTTCAACTGCTCACGGTCCTCGCGGCCAACGAGGAGGGTGACCGCCGCCCCATCGCGCCGGAAGCGGCCAGCCCGTCCCACGCGGCGCAGCATCGTCTGGGCGGCCATGAGCACGTCGTAGTTGACCACCAGATTCACCTGCTGCACATCCAAACCTGAAATGATGTTGAAGAAGAAGACCATCTGGTGTGAGCAACGACTGGCGCAAGCTCAAGGCCCTTGGAAGGAGGGGCAGACGCACCAATGGAAAGCATGTCCGTGGTGACGAGGATGCGGTGGTTGCCCGCCCGCCATTCCTGGAGGCCCATCTGCACCTCGTCCACGTTCTTGCCCTCGTGCAACGCCAGCGCCCTGCACTCCGCCATCATCACCAAGCAAAGCACAGCACAGCACATCACAAAAGCATCTATAAGCCACGGGACCAAGGTGGAGCTGGGCTGGGCTATTGAACGCGTGTGGCTGGACCTGAAGTTGCAGGCTTCGAGCCGCTCGGCGACCCAGTCGACTTGCGGTTGCGTGTTGCAGAAGACGATGACCTGCACGGGCTTGAACGCGAGCTGGGCGCGACCAGCGCCGTTCTGCTTGTTGGCGTCGCCGTCGCCGTCGTTGTCGTTCTCGTCGCCGGCGGGACTGCCGCCCAAAAGGTCGATCAGGGCGTCGAGCTTGTCCTCCTGCGTCTCGACCTCGACGGAGTAGTGGACGACGCCCGGGGGGAAGGGCGAGCGGAGCAAGTCCTCGTCGACGGCCAGCGCGAAGCCGTCGGCCATGAACTTGCCCAGCGTGACAAAGGCCTCGCGGCTCAGGACCGTGTCGACGCAGCACACTTGCATGCTGGTCGGCAGGTCCTTGACGACCTGCACAACGAGTCTTCGTCATCATTCTTTACATTTTTGTAATCATCAGGCAAGCCGGGACGTACAGGGTAGATCTGCTCCCGCTTGTCAACGGTCGAGAGCATGTCGTCGATCTCGTCCACGACCAGCAGCTTCACCCTGTCGACAGCCAGCGCACCGCGCTGCATCATGTCGTACAGCCGGCCGGGCGTGGCGACCACCACATGCGCCTCTGTCCCCCCAATCTGGTTAGCGCTCGTTGTTGTAAGGCCTTGGGCCGGGGGCGCGTAAACGCACTCTTGAGCTCGTCGATGCAATGGCGGACGGCGGTGCCGCCCGTGGCCAGCGCGCAGCGGATCGCGGTGTAATCGGCCAGGGCGGTGATGACCTTCCACACCTGCTGCGCGAGCGGCCGCGTGGGCACCAGCACGATGGCCTGCGGCGAATCGACATGCTCCTCGATCAGCTGCAGCAGCGGCAGGGCGTAGGCCGCGGTCTTGCCCGTCCCGCTGCGGCCCAGCATGAGCACGTCCCGCTTGGCCAGCATGATCGTGCCCAGGCCCTGGCGCTGCAGCCGCGTCGGCTTCTCGAAGCCGTAGGCGTAGAACCCACGAAGGAGCTCCTCGCGCAGCCCGCAGTGGTCGATGTCGTTGACAAACAGGCCTACGCGGGCCTCGCTGAGCGTGCTGAGCTCCTCGGCCAGGTAGCCCATGTAGGACTGTCCGGAGTCGGTGGTGTCGACGGCAGTCGAGCCGCCTGCCGCGCCGCGCGGCCGCCCAGAGCTCCAACCGACCGCCTGGAGGATGGCTGCCTTTTGCTGGGCGAGCTCGTCCTCGGAAAGCCGGGCCTCCTCGCCCCAGACGGCTGCCGCAGCTGCGTGCTTGGAATTCCTTGGCGACTCGGCGACCTCGTCGGCCCAGTCGTCATTCTCCTGCTGCTGGTTGTCGTCGACATCATGGTGGTGGCCGTCGTCTTCATCATCATCATCATTCTTGTCGACATCCAGCTGGTACTCGACCATGACGTCCTCTTTGCCAAACGTGAATGAACCGCCGAGGGTTCCTTCGTCCTTCCGGGCCTGCGTCTGCGGCACGACGAAACCGCAGGAGACAAGGCGCCCGACCACGAGCTCGGCGTCAATGTGCGTCTTGTAGGCCGTGCGGCCGGCAATGTAGGCCATGAGCGCACGGCGGTCACTCGGTCGCGCCTCGCGCTTGGCCCGGACGAGCTGCAGCGCGATGCTCTGCGCGGCCCGGTCCGTACGCGCCTCTTTACTGTGCACGTCGTTGGCCTTGCCACCTTTTCCGGCGGCAGCCTCGGCCTTGGCCGCTGCGGCGCCGCGCGCGGCCTGATAGGCCTCGATGGTGAAGGCGACCTCGTGGCAGATGGGGCACTCCCGTACGAGGCTCGCGCGCAGGAGCCGCTCCAGTACGGCGCGGCCGTCGAGCCGCTTCTCGAGGGCGCACAGCGGGCGGACCCGCTTGCGCAGGACCTGCAGCGAACGCGGGAGCACGACGCCCTGTTCGTGCTCGCGCCTCAGCTGGCGCTTGACCCGGCGCAGGATGACGTCCATGTCCTTGCGCTTGCGCGACTCCGGCTTGGACTGGCCAGCCTTGTCCGAGGACGCTTCGTCATCGTCACCGTTGTCGCCGGCAAGCAGGAAGGCAAACGCAGGGAGCGTTTGCCAGCGGTCGTCCAGGCGGCGCCTCGTTGAAGGCTTGGGCGGGTTGCCGACCGGCGCGACGAGGGCCTGGGCCAACAGGCCTGCCTCGCGCAGCGCCTCCGTGGCCTCTGCCTTGGCCCACACGCCCGCCGGGTCGACTTGCAGTCGATGGAAGGCCACCACGTCCTGCTCGTCGTCCTCGGCGGCCTGATTCGGGTGGACGATGCCTCGAGTGACCCGCGCCATGGCCTTGGCCTGCCGCAGGAGCTGGCGGACGGCGTCGTCGTTGGACACGACGTAGACGTCGGCCCGGTGGTCGGCCTTGAGCACACGCTGGACCAGGAACGAGGCCGCCAGGGACATGGCGTGCTTGGGGGACGCGGCGGTCTGCGCCCAGAACCGTTGTGGCGACGGACCTCTGACGTCGTCAGCAGAACAACTGCGCGCGATCGGCTTGGCGCAGTCGCCGCACTTCTCCTGGAAGCCAACTTTGTCGTTGTTGGCGCTCGCGTGCTGCCGGCCAGACTTGCTGGCCCGCAGCAGCCCAGCAGACTGCTGTTCTGTCGATGCGGTGGTGGTTGTACTGATCGAAACGGCGGCTTGTGCACGACTGAAGAGGAGCATGGCCACGGGCACCGTCGCCCGGTTTACTGGGCGGTAGAGCAGTCGGTAGAACTCCTTGTGGACCACTGCGCCCACGCTAGCCCAGTGCCCATGACAAACGTTTGTGCAGTTCTTTGTTTGAGTGCCATCATGTCAGAAAGATGGAGAAGGAGAAGGAGGAGACTACCTGTCAAGGTCCACGAAGAAGAAATGGCGCACGCCTTGCGCGTGGACGGCGTCCCCAATGAAGTGGAGAATGCCCCCGACCCCATCACCCAGCTGCAAAGAAGAGGAGGCCATCTGGTATGTCCTCTCGCTATTGTCCTCTATCTATTGAATGCTCTTGGTAAGGTGGCGAAGACATGCGGGAGCCTCCGTTCCCAGAAGCTCGTCGTCTGTTTGCGCGGTTGTGGGATGAAAACAGAAAACAAAGAGAAAAAAAAAAAGGTCAAAACAAATGAATAATATTGCAATCGAAAACAGTAAAACCAAACCAAAAGTGGCCCACACTTTTGCCAGGCACACCATTGTGGCATGAGTCTTCTTGGTGCGAGGTTCTCACTTCGCTTTCATTTTAATCTGCAGATTCAAGTTGCTCAAGTGCAAAAATGTGGGTGCAGCTTCAGTGCACCAAGAGGCCATCAACGCTTTGGTGGGCGGACGCCCCACCATGGTCGACGCTCCATGCGAGGGTGCCGCGCTGCCCAGCGGCCGGCCCCCAGCAGACCAGCGGCGCTTCGTCAGTACTGCAGTCGACAAGCTCATCGACGACTACACCCAGCGGATGGCACGTGGAGTCACAAACATAACATCATGTGATACACACTATTCTCATGTCGTGTAACCACCTTGCAGGCGGACAAGGACTTGGCCACCCTCTTCTCCAACTGCTTGCCCAACACGTTGGACACGACCGTCTACTTCACCAACGACGCGTCCACCTTCACCAAGAAGAAGCTCGACACGTTCGTCATCACCGGCGACATTGACGCCATGTGGCTGCGCGACTCGACCAACCAGGTGCGCTTTCGTGCATTGCTTGACTCTCGCTGTAGCGTGGAATGCGTCACATCGCCACGAGCGTAGCATTGCTCGGTCGGCGCAGTGTGCATTCCTAGAGCAAGCCCTCCCAACGTTGTTTGTTGGGTAGGGGCGGCCAACAATGTGCAAGTCGATCGCGATCGACTTCCAGCCCTTTCGTCCATCGCTTCACCACCTTGTTGTCGCCACAATACAATTATATTTTATATTTTATATTTTATTCAATGTATTATTTCTTATTAATTTTATTCATAATCTTTTTACACCGCCAGGTGCTGCCCTACCTCAACTTTGTGGAAGAGGCCGGGATCCGGGACATGCTCCACGGCGTCATCAACCGGCAGGTGCGCGTTCCCAGCCCGTCATGAGGCCTCCTGCTCGTGGACCGCTCATTCCGCCGATGCCCCGCCGCAGGTGTTCTCGGTGCTGCTCGACGCCTACGCCAATGCGTTCAACCACGACTTGTCGATGCCGTCCCCGTGGATGTCCGACGCCACCACCAAGCCCGGTTTCTTGGGCACCACCTTGAACGCGATGACGCTCTACCTCCACGAGCGCAAGTACGAGCTCGACTCGCTCTGTGCCGGTGCGTGCCGTCTCTCTCCTGCTCCCTCGAGCGAGCGAGCCGATTGACGCGTTTACGGACACACTCATACACTCACACACACACACGGACTTTGCGCACATAGTGATGAAGCTGTCCTCGCAGTACTACTTTGCGACCAAGGACGCGTCGCCCTTTGACGCCGACTGGGTCAAGGCCATGAACACCATCATCACCGTCATCACCCAGATGCAGGAGGTGAGATTGTTTTCTTCTTTTAATAATCAATATTTATCTATTTATTCTATTTTTATAGATATTTATTCTGATTTCGTGAAACACACAGGGGTCGGACGAGGAGCCGTCGCCTCCGCGCTACTTCTTCCAGCGCGAGACGCAGCAGCCCACCGACACGCTCATGCACGGCAAGGGCGCCCCGGCCCGACGCACCGGTACGTGCCCTCGTTCGCCACG
>NAVB01000720.1:0-30012 GCA_002179805.1 Acanthamoeba lenticulata
TGTGAGTCGGACGTCGAGGGCCAACCACTTGGAGGAGAAGAGGAGAGCCGGCGGGAGTCTCTCGAACCGAGGAAGCGACGGGCGCAGGCCTGGATCAAGACCACCTTGGCCTCGAGGGGCGCGCGCGCGGCCTCGGAAATGTTCTCCCACGAGCGCGACCACGCGCGGCGCGTCTTGAACTGGGCGAGGGCGAGCTGCACGCGCGTCTTTTCCTCTGCATAGAGCGTTGTCCAACCGACGCATGCAAGTGAGAAAAGAATGAAGAGAGCGACGCGCAACCCCAGAAGAGCACAGGGGCTGCACATGGGGATGACGTCGCACGCGTGCCTTGCTGGCCCTTCAAGCCGCGGAGCATGGCTGCGCGATTGCTGGCGTCGTGGCGACGGCCGGAGTTCGGCTCTCCGCTCATCAGCGTCCCCAGGTCTGCGCGCGAGAAACAGAAAGAGAGAAAAAGAACGAAAAACGAGAGAAAGAGAGCGAAAGCCTCCGCGGGTGAGCCAAAGAAAGGGGAGAGTGCGCCGACGAAGAAGAGAGAAGGTGGGTGCGGGCAGGTACGTGTTTGGGATTGGACCCGGAAGAAGATCTTGGAGCCCTTACAGAGCTGGAAGACCGGATCGCCCTCCTCCCGGCGCTCCACGAGAATGGGCGGCGTCGACTTCCGCCAGGTCTTCTTCATCTCCTCTTCCTCCTCATCCTCCTCCTTGTTGTCGTTGCTGTGGTGCTGCTCGTCATCAACGACATCGTCATGTTGCTCCTCCTGCTGCTGCTGAGCGGGGAGGGCGCTGAGCACGCGGGCGGGGTCGAGGATCCAGCCGCGCTCCTCGTCCAGCACATGCGTGCTGACGCTGAGGTTCAACGCCCGCTTCGTCTCCGCGTCCGGTTCGGCGCCAGCACTGCGCGGCACCTCTGGCTCGACTGCCCGGTTGTCGTCGCCACCATCCGCCTCCTCCTCCTCCTCCTTCTCATCGTCGTCCTCCGCCGTCCGAACTCGAGGCGAAGGTGATGGCGATGGTGCGTTGGAGCTCCGACGCGCGCTGTCGGCGTCGACGCTTGGGTGATGGTGCGGGGAGCCCCCGCCGAGGCCGGGGCGGTCTCCACCTCCGGCCGCGGCGGGATCCTCCGCCACCTTAAGCTCCTCCCTGGAGGCGGCGAGAGCGCGATGCTTGGCGGCGATGATCTCCATGTGGGTGATCTCGATATCAAGCAGCTCGCTCAGGCCCGACGACGGTGGCGACGACGACAAGGAAGACGACGGGACGGCCCGCGAGACGAGAGGCAACGGGCACAGGTCGAGCGTTTGGTCGAGCGCGCCTGAACTCGTCTGCGGGAGGGGCGCATCGGGCAAAATCCAGCCGTCTTCTTCGTCGTAGTCTTCGAGCGCCGCGGTGGTGGCGTTTATCTCGCCGCTGCTGGCGTGGCTGACGTCGTCATCGTCGTCGGTGGACTTTTCCTGGCTCGAGCTAATGCTGCGCGAGCTCGAGTCGTCGATCTCGGCCGAAGCGCCGGAGCCGCGACTCTTGTTCTGCCGGGCGAGCCGACTGCCCTTCTTCTTCTCGAGCTTCTCGAGCTTCTTGGCCAGCTTCCGCTCGGCCTTGAGCTGCTTGAGGTCCTCCTTGCTCAACGTCCTCGATTGAATCGGCGAACCAATGACCGCCGCATCGGCGGCAGGCGAAGGCGAGAGCAGCTGGCCAGACGATCGCTGGAGGTGGAGGAACCGGAACCGGAGCGAGTCCTGGCCGTCGCCCTTGCCGCCCTTCCCCTTGGGCGCCTTGTTCTTCTTGCCGCTTCCTGATGCTGCTTCGTTGGTGGTGTTGTCCTGCGCCCCACCCCCAAGCAAGAAGTGCCCCTCGTGTGAGGGGTTCTTTCGGGGAGAAAATGGAGACCCGCAAAACACGACCACAACTTCGCGTAATGGCGTTGCACGCCACCACTGCTGTGTTCTTCCACGTACTTGCGGAACCGACGAAAAAAATATAACAACTAAAGAAAACACACCCGATAATAATTAAAACGACTAATTTTTGAAGAAAAAAATTAAACACCACATAAAAAGGGGGAGTACCTGGGGTGGCTTCTTTGCGAACCCTGCCAGAGAGGGGAAGGAGGAGGACATCCGCGCTCGCCTGCTCTCCTTCTTGTCCTTTTTCTTGGCCTCTCTCTCGTCAGCACGGGGAGAGGAAGGCCTCCTGGAGACCCACCCGAGCACAGGCGTAAACTCGTCTGAGCTGCTGCCGTGTAGTGGAGACGGTGAAGCAAAGGTCTCTATGAGGAGGGCGATGTCTGTCGTGGGCAGAATCCAGCCCTCTTCTTCGTCGAACACATCTTGCCCTTCTGCGTGCTGTGCATCCTCGCCATACGAGGAAACCGTAAGTCGGTCCACCGCGCCCTCGGCTCTATCCATGCGCTGCGCAGCACGAAGGCCAATCTTGGCCGCGGGGGACCTGGGGGCGTCTCCATCTGTGGGCGACTTACCGCCGCTCTTCTTTCTCTTTTCATCGCCTTCGTTCTTTCTGGGGGCGAGTTTCGTTGCGGGGTTGCCGCGGGCAGGAGGAGATGAAGATATGGTTGACGATGTTGTTGATGAGTCTTCTTCCTGCTGCTGAGGCGGCCCCTTGTTCTTGTGGAAGTTGAACATGCCACCTAACTTCTTGGCCGAGCTCCCGCCGCCCAGCAACATTCGCGGGCTGAGCCTGCTACCACCTCCCTTTCGTTGTCTGCCGCCGTCTTGGTCCGCTTGGTGGTGCGCGTCGTTTTCGCTGCGGCGCAGGGCGAGGTTCTTGCGTTGCAGGCTCTCCTTGTTCCGTTCTTGGCCGTCGCCCCAGCTCGCAGCTTCGTTGCCGCGGGCCACACCACCAGTACCAGGCGGGCAGTCGCTTTTCTTGGCTCGCGGCGTGTCCTTTTCTCCGTTCTTTTTCCCTCCGCCGCCATGAGCGCCAGCGCCGAGCGGTTGTCTCTTCGGCGACAGCGGGCACGGAGACGAAGTTGTTGACCAGCCTCCTGACAAGTGCTCCACTGACCGCGTAGGGAGGGTGGGCGAGGAGCGGGACGAGCCCAGGCCCTGCTGCTGCTCTGAGGTCTCGGCCTCGAGGCCCTTGGGGCTTTGCGGCACGCTGAGACTGGTGAGCGGCAAGTGTTGTCGGTCAAGGGAAGAAGACGAAGAGAAAGCCTGATGCAGTTTATCCAGCAGTTTGAGGGAGAGCCGCTTTCGTTGTCGCGTATTGTCGTTAAGCATCGGTTTTTCTTCTTGGGGCCCGGACAGTGAATCCTCCAGGTCTCCGTTGGCCGTCACCTGTTTTGTTCGTTCCACGTCTTCCATGTCTCTTCCTTCGTCCTTTGGCGCCGTCCCACGAAGCAAAAAGCGGAAACTGACCGTCGGGCTGAGGGGACTGTCTGCATTGTGCTGTTGCATATCGTTTTGGTGCACGACTTGCCCCCCTTTGGGCAGCAGCAGGCTGGCGTGTGTTCGCCGCCCTTCAGTGCCTTCCTCCTCTCGCCCTGTATCAAGTGAGCGGACTGGCCTGAGCCTGTGACAGTTGTAGCTCAGGAGGGACGAATAAACAATAAAATGGCAGTTGGCCGAGACGAGGTGTTTCTCCCCAAGTGATCCGAGCAAACCCTTTCTGGGTATGTAATGCAGATAATGTAGGGCATGTCGTCCGGCGGTTGGATGGCATTTGTTGTTGCACACGTAAAGTTTTCCGTTCATTCGAACGAATCCTGCACAAAAACCGCAGCATAGAAGCAGCCCATTGGGCCAAACGGGGCACTCGTTGACTACCGTCGCAACAGCAAGCCTTCTCACCAAAGAAAGCAACATGGCGCCAAAGCTGCCTCGCGAGGCAGATGGCTGGCGCGAGGAGCAGTATGTATTGAGACCGGTCTGCTTTTTGTTTTGAAAAAACAAACGAAACGATTTACGCGCCACGAACCCGTCCCCAACGCAGGCGACGGAGCAAAAACAGCCGAAGCCTTACCTTATTAAGCCTGTGATGAGCGGTCTCCTCCCAACAGCCTGGGAAGCTATCCTCAACTGTCTCTTGGGACTAAAGGCACCCCCCGTGAAACGCACCAGCACCAAAAGAACGTCGATTCATTCTGTTGGCACTGGCCATCCTTCCTTCACGGGCCTTGATTTCCTTCCACTAGCGGCTGCAGAACTCTCTTGCACGAGAAGAAGTAGTAAAACTCCCAATCGGCATCCCTGCTCACCTCCTAGGCGATTAATCAAGTGAATGATGGAGGGAGGAAAAAGTGTACACCTCAATGTCCAACACAATGGAGACGAGGAAGAAGCGGAGGCGGAGGGAAATCGCCCAAAGCTGTCCCGCTCAATCTCCATCCGAGATGGTACTCACGCTTCAAGAATCGTGAAGTGTTAGAAGCTTGATGGTTTTAAAGGTTCTCTTCGTTTACAGCCACACAAAAGGGAAAGAAGATGCTGATGAGCCTGAAAGGTATTGGCAGCAACAAGGGTATTGGTACGGCTTCCATCTTCTTGTGCCCGCTCATTCCCGCCCTGGAACTGGGCAGGTTGTTAACAAGCATTCCAGGTGGGGACTTCAAGTCTCAGCACAAAACGAGGAAGCAGTGGAGTCAACAGTGGGAGAGGGAACCTTGCAAGGAAACGCTGGCAAAGATCGTCGTCATCCAAACACGCTTTCGGGTCAGTTGCTCAGCTCTCTTTGGTTTTACTGGCTGTACCTCACAGTAATTGAATTGGCCTTCAGGCATACTTGGCCCGGACGCTTAAGCGACGGCTGTTCGTGGCCCAAGAGCTCATGGCTACAGAGGAACACTATGTGAAAGCCCTCTCCATATTATGTCGGCTCTTCTACTATCCCCTTCGCATGAAGCTAGAGCAGAGCAAGATCGACGGCAAAGAAGGTCTGCTCTCACCTGCATTCTAGCCACTGATAGCCTACTTACACGCACGCCAACAGCGCCGCTGAAGAAGAGCGAAGACATCGATAGCATTTTCTCGGTGGTGGAAAAGCTGTACATACACCACAAAGAATTTTGCAAGTACCTGCAGGAACGAGTGCGCGACTGGGAGCTCTTCGCCAAATGCAGCTTGGGGGACATATTTATTCAACACACAGGTGCCTCCCGCCCTCGCAGCCCACAGGTGGCCGCTTTGCTGAGTGCTCATACCATTGTTGATCATCAGGCTTTTTTGGGCTGTACTCGGGCTACATCAACAACTATGACAACTCGGTGAGCACGCTCCAGCGGTGCAAGAAAGACTGTCCCAAGTTCTCACAATTTGTGGCCGAGGTTTGTGCCATCACCCCCCCCCCGTCTCAGTCTCCCGTTGGGTGGTCTCACCCTTGCGCTTGCCGCAGGCCGAAGCGAACGAGGAGTGCGAATTCTCGGACCTGTCGTCGTTTCTCATTCAGCCAATTCAACGGATCCCTCGCTACGTTCTTCTCCTTACCGGTGCGTTGATGACGTACCTTGCAATCGGCCTGCATCGTTGTGGTGCTGAAGTACATTCCGCATCAACCAGCCCTTATGCGAAGAACAAGCAAGGCCCATCCTGCGTATGAGCAACTGTTCAAGGTCTCGTGGCCGCTTCTCTGCGGTTTTCTGCTGGCGGGCAACATGTTCCTCCTTACTGACACCATTCCCACAGGCAACACAAAAGATTAAGGACATGACCGACTACTTCAACGAGCAGAAGAAGGACTCGGAGAATGCAGACTATGTGGCCAAGCTCTATTCCCAGCTGGAGTTTGATATGCCGCATGGAGCCGAGAGGCAGCGCTCCGCCATGTTTACGTTCTCTCTCAACGAGGTGCGCCAACATCCGTTTGTAAACGGCTCATGATGACATCTGAGAGTCTGAAACGCTCTCGGCTCGCGCAGGAACGCCGATTCGTGAAAGAGGGCGACGTGATGATGGTCAAGGACAAAACTATTGCCAAACCATTCTCGCTTTCTCGCTCTGACGGTACTCCTGCCTACTAACTTCTGTTCCAGCTGTTGCTCGCTCACAATTGGCCCGATGCATCGACAGAGCGGCATCTCATCTTGTTCAACGATGTACTTCTCATGTGCCTCTCGCCCACGATGAGGGCAGTCAAGTCCTCGCGCATGCGGGTACTGGACCAGAAACCTGATGAACTTCCCTCTCCACCTGACCGCTAACTCTCTCTCTCACGCCTCACCTCCAGCGGCGGAGCAGCAACCTCAACCTCAACCTGGCAAAGACACTGCGAGCTAAAGGGTCCGTGGAAGCCATGGCCAACCAGATCATCATCAAAGAGATCATCGAGCTGTGGAAGGTGCAGGTCGTCGACTTGCCAGCTTCCTGTACGACCGGAACTCTCTCTTAGCGTCTTGTTGCTGCGATCTAATTCCAAGTCTGGTTGCTGCTTGTGGGGGGCGCAGACGGAGAGGGTGTGTTCGTGGTGCAAAGCTTCGAGGCCAAGTACAGCCTGTGCGCGGGCACGGAAAAGGCCAAGCAAGAGTGGTTCACGGCCCTCTTCACCACAATCGAAAAGCTCTTCAAGGTGCGCTTCTTTTGCCTCTGTGTCCCCCCTCTCGGAGGATAAAACTGATGAAACGGCGGATGGGCGGGTGGATGATGAGCAGAAGCAACAGCAGCAACAACAGGGCCAAGGGCAGGCGCCCAACAGCGGATAAGCCCCAGCGCCGCTTGTTCTGCTGCTGTTTGTGCGCCTTTAAATACACACACACACGGAGAGACATGTCTCTCGATACGCTTTGGTTGTTTTATTGTTCTTGTCCCTCGCGAAGACTCTTCTATCGGAAGGAAGCCCCTTCTCTCTCTCTCTCTTTTGCCTCATCCTCCTCAGGCTCCCGCGTTGACGGTTTGGCGCAGCCTGGCGCTCGTGCTTCTCTTCGGGTGTGCTTTCACCGTCGCGGTCGTCGTGGCGAGGTCGACCTGTCGACTGTTGAGGCGCCCCTCCTTGGCCTCGAGGCCAGCCGGGATGCGCACCTCGCCGGCGCTGGAGGTGGGCTCGACCAAGGCCTTCATGATGGCCTCATGGCACAGGACCGGGTCTTCCACGGGGCTCACGGGCAGGAAGAGGCTGCGGCACCGGTCGTGTCGCTGCGTCGTGGGGCGCTGGCGCTGGAGAAGCCCGACCAGCGGCGACGCCACCCAGGTGAGCTCCTCGTCGGCCGTGCTGGGCCGCCGACTGTGCCGACGAAGCAGGCCGCCGGCGGCGGCCCGCGGGGACGTGGTCACGGCCTGCCACACCCTACGCGGGCTGAGGAGGTCGATCGACGAGGACGAGGCCATCCCGCTGGCGTCGTAGGCCGACGACGACGGGGACGTGGCCAGAGGCGGCGCCCTGCACACCGGGTCGCTCACGTTGCGCGGGCGCGTTTGTGTCGAGCCGACGACGACTTCTTCGGCAGCGCTGAGGTTCAGGGCGGGCACTGGACGCGTCCGCGGTGAAGTCGCGTCGAATCGCGGATGGTGGGGATGACGGGGATGGTCGCTTGCGGCTTCCGTCTCTTCCACGAAGCCCGGAGAGGTTTCGTCGCGGTCCTTGTGGTGGCGCCGGAAGGAGAACAACGTCTTGGCTCGGAGCTGCCGCCTCTTCTTCGTGTTGTTGTTGCTCGTTTTCTTCTTCTTTTCCTTCTTTGCCTTCTTCTGCTCGTGGACGTCATCGTCGTCCTCGGCCTCCCTCAGCGTGGTGGCGCTCTCCCCCGATGTCGCTGTTGTTATCGCTGATAACGTTGATGTTGTTGATGACGACGACGACGAAGTCGCCTCATCTGCGGACAGCGGCGCGTGACGGTCGTCCTCGTTCTCCGGCGGCGGCCTCTTGGCCTCGGGCTCGGCCTCCGCAGGCTCCGCAGGCTGTGCGGCGCGTTGCTCCTCGATCATCTCGCGGAGGAGCTGGAGGTCCCGCACGCGGCTGCCCTGCCCGGTGCCCAGCCGCACCAGCAGCTCCGGCGGCGCGGGCCGCGTGGCCGGGCGCGGGGGCCTCGGGGGCGTCCGTGAGGGGCTCAGCGGCACCATCGAGTGGCGCGGGGGAGGCGCCGGGCTTGGGCTGCGGCTGCAGCCGCTGAGCTGCTGCCCCGAGCCAAAGAGCTCCTGCGACCACCGGCGCGAGTTCTTCTTGCCGGAGAGGGAATCGCGCTGGCGCAGAGCCACCTGGTACGTGGCGTCGCTGTGCAGGAGCCGCTGGCCGAGTGTCACGGCCTCCCACCACTCGTCGTGCAGTTGCGGCGCGCCCCGGAGGCCGCGGAGCCGGGCTGGGCCGCCTGCTCGGGCCCGGACGTCCTCTTCGCCCAGGCGCAGCTCGTCGGCCTTGGCCTCCAGGGCCTCGATGCCCGTGCGCCGCAGCCACACGCACAGCACGGGCTTCTCGTCCGTCGCGTCGGCCACTTGGCCCTTTCGCGAGACGACGTCTGTGTGTCGTGCGCTGTTGTTGTTGTTGTCGTTGTCTTGTTCCGTGCACAGGCCATCGTCCTGGCGCTGGAGAGGCGGCGATTGCTCGTCGTCGTCGTCAAGCGGGCAAGAGTCCTCGTCGTCGGCGAGTTGCCCGGCGGGCAGGTCCTCTTCGCTGCGCGCATCGCTGGTCTTGCGCTCGGACAACGAGCGACGGGCGGGCCGGTCGCACGAGTGCAGCAACTGGTCGTCTTTGACCCACAGCGGGTCCTCCCAGTCGCTCCACTCGTCGTCCTCTGAGGAAGACGAGCTCGTCGTGGACAGAAGCGAATCGCCGGACGCGAGCCGCAGCTCCATCCTGAAGCGCGGCTGTCGTTCTCCGTGGCCCTCACCATCAACCTCGCCGGGAAGGCAGTCGAACGAGGGCGATGGCGAGTTCTCGTTGGACGAGAAGAAGCCGCCACAGGTGTCGCCGCGGCTGCTGGTCGTGGGCGCCAGGTTGTGGAGCAGGGCCAGCAGGTGCAGCGGCTTGGCGCCGCCGCCACCTGACGGCTTCGGCCGCTTTCGTCGGCGGCGGTTGAGCCTGTAGTCGAGTCCGCGCCTCTTTCCCTCTTCCATAGACATGAGATATATATTCAGTGCTGTGGCCAACACTTCAGTTGTCGGCGGTACTTGATAATGTGAAGACGTCGTCTAACGTTGCTCCATGCCCGTGTGGTGGCCCAAGACGACCCCGTACGACCAGAACCTCATCACACAAGGCCAGAGAGGCCCCTTTCAGGGAGCTTTCTTGTGGCTGAGACGAGCCACCGTTGTTGTCTCTTGTGCGCCAGCTCCCTGAATTTTCCACATAACTGCCTGTTGGTGGTACGCGTACATGACAGGCACTCCATCAAGGTTGTTGGGGAGGTCACCAAAAGGGCACCGGCCGCAGGGCTCCAGAAGCGCTGGGTGCCACCACCTTGCGCAAGATCTGCGTGGTGACGGCGAGCAGAACCAACTTCGGCAACATGAAAAGAAACTAACGGAGAATGGACGAAAGAAAAAATAGAGAAGGAAGAGAAAAGAATAATTATTTTATTTGGCCTACACGCAAGATGGCGAGCGTGGTGTTGATGGTGGCAGAGAAGCCCTCGATTGCGAGATCGATTGCCGAAATGCTGTCCAAAAATGGGGTGCGTACTTACGTGTGTGACTTGCAAACAAGCAGCGAGGCTCACCTGCTGCGTTGGGGCCTGCAGCATCCGTCAGTGAGGAAAGGCTACTCGCCCGTGTGTGGCGTGCACGAGTTTGAGGGCACCTTCGAAGGCAGGCCTGCCTTCTTCAAAGTCACGTCGGTGGCCGGTCATGTCTACGGGTGCGTGTAGCGGCGTGGCTGTGTTGCTGACAAGTCTTTGACGATGCTGATGTTGGTGATAATGGTGCTGGGAGCAAGGACGGACTTCGTGCCCAAGTACCAGAACTGGGACGCGACGGATCCGTTGGAGCTGTTCGCCGCTGAGACCGTGAAGAAGGAGTCCAACCCGAAGCAGCACATCGTGAAGCACCTCCGCAAGGAGGCCAAGGGTGCTGACTACTTGGTCCTTTGGCTTGACTGTGATCGCGAAGGCGAGAACATCTGCTTCGAAGGTACTGCCGTCGTCGACTTGCTCCTGTGTTTTCGTCGTCTTCACGACAACATCGTCTCAACTTACCCTTCGTCTTACCATCATCATCATCTCTGGCGTGCTAGTTATGGAGAACACGCTGCCCAAGATGAGGCCCGCGCGCCCGGGCCAGCAGACGGTCTTCCGTGCCCGGTTCTCGTCCATCACGGCGCCCGACATTCGGCACGCCATGCAGAACCTAGGCGCGCCCAACGCCGATGAGGCCGCCGCCGTCGACGCCCGGCAGGAGCTCGACCTCAAGGTCCGATACCTCTGCCCCCCCCCCTCTCGATCGAAGCTTTATCTTCTTCCTCTCCGTGCGAGCTCATTGGTCGGCATCATCGCCATGCATCACCAGGTGGGCGTGGCCTTCACGCGATTCCAGACGCGGTACTTCCTGGGCAAGTACAGCGACCTCGACGCCGCGCTCATCTCCTACGGCCCCTGCCAGACGCCCACGTGCGGCTCCATTCCCTCTTTTCTTTCCCTTTTCCATTGTCGCCGCCATCTTTTTAGTCATGAAGCTGCGGGCTGATATTTATATACGTCCGTGAGGGCTGCAACGCAGGCTGGGCTTTTGCGTGGAGCGGCACGACCACATCCAACAGTTCAAGCCCGAGAAGTTCTGGTACATCGCGGCGCGCGTGGAGAAAGAGGGCAACGCGCTCGAGCTCAAGTGGGAGCGCACCCGCGTGTTCGACCACGAAGTGGGCGCGCTCTTTGAGAAGATGCTTCGCGAGCACAAGGCCGCCAAGTAAGCGTGCGCTCTTTATTTTATTTTATTTTATTATTGCCATTGTGGCGCGTTGGTGCAGCCAACTCACTATGCTTCACCACTGCGACGACTTGCACCATTAGGCTGCTGGGCGTGGACACCAAAGAGAAGAGGAAGTCTCGGCCCGTGCCGCTCAACACCACTACCCTCCTCAAGGTCGCCTCGACTCAGCTCGGCATGGGGCCTCACCGCACCATGCAGATCGCCGAGCGCCTGTACCTTTCTCTCCACCAGCACTTTTTTTCATTTATTTTTTTAAAATCGTTTGTATTTTCTTGATTTTATTGCAAAATTCTACAAATATTCACCATCTGATGACCCCCATCAGGTACATTGCGGGCTACGTGAGCTACCCGCGCACGGAGACGACGCACTACAGCCCCAACTTTGACCTGATGGGCGCGCTGACCATGCAGAAGTCGCACTCGGTGTGGGGCCAGTTCGTGCAGTCGCTGCTCGAGCGCGGCGACGTCAAGGCCAAGGAGGGCGTCGACGTGGGCGACCACCCGCCCATCACGCCCATGCGCAGCGTCGAGTCGTCCGAGCTGGAGGGCGACGACTGGCGCATTTACGACTACATCACGCGCCACTTCCTCGCCACGGTCTCGCCTGACTGCCGCTACGACAAGATCAAGTGCCGCTTCGACCTCGGCGGCGAGGCCTTTAGCTACAGCGGCAAGCGCCTTCGTTCGCCGGGCTTTACGCTCATCATGCCCTGGCAGGCCGTGCGCGACGCCGGCATCACGGGCCTCGACAAATACACCGGTATTTATCTGCCTGAATATCATCCCTGTGCCGGTTTATCCTGGCAATGCCCGTCCCCCGGGTGATCCACGCAAGCCCGCATCCAAGCCGCCGCTGCTGCTGACTGCGCGCTGCGCTTGCCAGGGAGCACGTTCGCGGTGACTGACCTGCGGCTGCGGGACGGCGAGACGAGCCCGCCCGACTACCTCACCGAGAGCGAGCTCATCACGCTGGTGCGCCATTAGTGCCCCATTCAGCTCGCCGCTCATTGGCCTGTCATTAATGTGGTGATAACAGATGGAGAAGCACGGGATTGGCACGGACGCCAGCATCCCGACCCACATCAACAACATCTGCGAACGCAACTACGTGCGCGTCGAGAGCGGCCGGTACGCGCCTCGTGGCATGCTATGCGTGGTATGCATGGCTGGGCTGACCGTTGGTGGCCAACGGCCAATGGCAGGCGCCTGGTACCGACGAAGCTGGGGATCTCGCTGGTGCACGGCTACCACCGCATCGACCCGGAGCTTGTGCTGCCCCTGGTTCGCGCCAACGTGGAGAAGAGCGTGGACCACATTGCCAAGGGCGCGGCCGACCGGGACCAGGTCGTGGCGCACCTCCTCGCCATCTTCACCGACAAGTACAGGTATTTTGTCGACAAGGTACTCACCACCACCTTTTCTTCCTCTCCTCTTCCTTTGGTCATCATTAAGTGGTGCTAAAGGAGGGGAACAACAACAATAATAACCAATCATGTGACACACCGCATGATGTATGTGGACAGATCATCAAGATGGACGAATTCTTCGAGGCGTCGTTCTCGGCGCTGACCACGATGCCCACCAAGTTCCGGTCCAAGTGCGGCAAGTGCCGCCACTACATGAAATACCTGCCCCTCAAGTGCGTCCCCGCCTCCTTCTCCCTGGCGATGATGATGGGGCTCATGCCCGCGATCATGACGGCGATGATGGTAATGATGACCGTGTTGTACTCTTTGTTGGGCTCAGACCGGCACGCCTCTACTGCGAGACGTGCGAGGAGACCTACAACCTCCCGCCCAACGGCAGCATCAAGGTGCGCGCTCCTTCAGGCGATCACACCCCTCCCCCCCTCCTTCAGTTGAAGCCCAACACGCTTGCTCCTTTCTATTGTCTCTATTTACTTATTTATTTTTCTTTAAAATGTTATTTCCCACTAATTATTTTGTATCTAATTGTACTTTCTTGGGGGGGGGAGTCCAGCTGTACAAGGAGTTGCAGTGCCCGCTGGACAACTTTGAGCTGCTGCTCTGCACGGTGGGCTCCAAGACCTACTCGCTGTGCCCGTTCTGCTACAACTACCCGACCCTCGATGGCATGCAGGCCGGCATGGCCTGCAACCTCTGCACCCACCCCACGTGCAAGGTCGGCTGCTTAACGTCTTCATGCTGCTGCTGTTGAGTGCTGACCGTTACCGCTTCTGTTTGTGTCTGTGGTGATGATAAAAGCACTCGCTGGCGCGCAACGGCATCATCGGGTGCCCGGAATGCGACGGCACGATCGTGCTCGACTCCAACTCGGCGCCCAAGTGGAAGATGGACTGCAACCAGTGCAACTTTGTCGTCTACCTGCCTGAGGGTGCGCCAATCTCCAGCAAAAATACTAATAATTCTGAATTATTGTCCAAAAGTTGACTTGATGATGTTGTGGCCAATCACAGGGGCGCATAAGATCACGCCAGAGAACGACAACTGCGAGGAGTGCGGATCGACCCTGTTGTGCGTCGACTTCAACAAGAACAAGACGCCCCTGCCCGACGGCCAGACCAAGCACACGGCGTGCTTCCGCTGCGACGAGCTCCTGGGCTCGCTCATCTCTACCGGCGTCAATCTCCGCTTCACCCGCGGCGCCAGCCGAGGTCGAGGAAGAGGCCGAGGCCGCCGCGGTGGCCGCGGCCGTCGGCGCGGCGGTCCCTGAAGGAGCCCAGCTTTTTTCTCCTGTTTTCTTCTTGAATATCGAGAAGAAACGATCAGGAAATAGAACAAACCCACCAAGTTTTGAACATCAAATGACCAGATGAAGAAGGCGAGCAAGCAGGGTGCCAAAGAAAAGGGCTCCTCTCCTTCACATGCCAAGGCCACCCTCGAAAGTGGCCGAAAGTACGACTGCTGATTACTCTCTTGCACGAAAGATCTCAGATCTGAGATGGCGTGCTGGCAGGCTGCCTCAAGCCGAGGACACATGGTACTACGTGCCGTGGGAGGTGGAGGAGGGCGGGCTCGGCAACTACCAGCTCCTCGTCAACCACAGCCGCGGGTGCGTGCTCAACGCCAACTACCGCATCATTGAGTACCAACGCAGTACGTCGCACCACCACTCCAGCGCCACATCGTGCCACACCCCTCCTTCCTCTTCTTCCTCATCACTCGCCGGCGTTTTCTTGGGGGGGGGGCTCTCCGCACCAGACGAGAGCGTGGTCTTCTGCTTGGCGCGCGCCCTCAGCCGCTGCTTCGCGCCGGGCGACCTCTACCACAACACCATCGTGCGGGTACGTGCGCCCGCACGTGTTCTTCGCGCGTGTGTGTCGTGCGTGCATGTGCCCGCACGCGCTCTTGTTGGGGAGCTGATCGCCAAAGGTGATGGGACGTGGCGGGGGGAGCAGAGCCTGACGCGGATGCTGAACTCGGCGCCGCTCTCGTACGTGCGCGAGATGAACAAGGCCGAGCACGTCAGCACTTCCGGGTACGAATCCCGCCACCGCCATCATCGGCCGCTCTATTTATCACTCCACAACACAACACAACACAGGTGCGTGACCAAGGACGACTACGTGCGGCGATACGTGGCCTACGCCCTCGACCCCGACAAGTGCGTCCCCACCTGTTCCCCCCTTGGGCTTGATGATGGCCACTGCCCACTAACGAGCGTGTGTCTCAAATATTCAAACAATGTACAATCCAGCTCGGGGGAGCAGGAGGGGGCGCAGGAGGAGCCCCAGAGGCCCAAGCTGATCGTGTTCGACTCGCCGGACACGCAGCGCGAGGCCCTCCAGGTCCTCCAGGCCTGGTCCGTCAAGTGGGCCATCCAGCCCCTCCCCGCCAAGGGTTCGCCACCACCATCCTCCTCTTCGACATCCTCCTCCTCGTCATCCTCGTCGTCGTCAACCAGCACCATCACCGTGCGCGTGTGCGTGTGCGGCGTGTAGACTGATCCCTTCGCTGCCCGTGTGTGCGTGTGTGCGGTCGACACACGCGCGTCATGCACGTGTGTGCGTGTGTGTGCAACTTGGCATGAGCAGAGCGGAGACGGCTGGGGCAGGAGCTGTACAAGCGGCAGGGCGGCATGGAGGACGACCCGCTCCTGCGCGTGCCGGGCATGAGCGCGGAGCTCGTCGACCGATTCTTCGAGAGCGCCAGCAAGTTCTACCGCGCCGGTACCGCGTTTCCCTCCCCCCCCCCCAATCCCCCTCCCTCGCGGGGGAAGGCAGCCGACAACCGGACAATGGGGGGGGGGGGCGAGTTGATGCTGACGTGTTACGGCGCGTCATCATGATGATGATGGTGATGGTGATGATGGCGATGGTGGTGGTGGTGGTGACGGCACAACAGCGCCGTGGCGGTGGCTGTCGGAGAGGCACACGTTCACGCTGAGCCTCGGGGCCAAGCACTGGCTGGTCACGGTGCTCGGCCACCAAGGCGCCGATGACGACGACGACGACGATGAAGCCCAGTCGCGACACGCCTCCTCCTTCTCGACCTCGACCTCTTCCTCATCTTCCTCACCTTCGTCCTACGTGGACTACCTCCACGCCAGCTGGTGCGGCGCTTGAACATTGGAGAGAGGAAGTGGGGGACACACACACACACACACCACACACTCACGAGGTCGCGTTTTTATTTGACCCAAACCAGCGGGCTGTACTTGCACCACTCGCGGGCGTTCACGGACCCGGCCGCATGGACCGAGGAGGAGGCCCGCATGACGGACGATGTCTGCCTCGACTTTGTGTCGCGCGATGGTGCGTTTGTGCCGTTGTTGGCCCATTTCCTGCTCCGGTCATCGCATGCGACGATAACGGCGTTGTGGCGGTGATGGCGCGCAGAGGTGCCGTTGCCGGAGGAGCGCGCGTTCCTGGCGCACGAGTGGAAACTGGCCAGCGCGCGGGACGATTTTCTCGAGAAGGACCACCACACGTTTCCCTACCCCACCGTCACCACCCGTAAAGCCCTTCTCCCAATCCGTCCTCGCATGATGGTGCGGTTGACATGAGGGGGCCTGATGTTGCCGCAGAGAGCGACTCCGAGCAGCGGGAGGTGCAGCAGTGGGAGAGACGGCCCACGCCCTCGGAGCTGACCGTCCTCATCTACGCCATGGTCGCCATTTGGTTCGCGCCTCCCGTCATCTGGGTGCGCGCGTGTGGTGGCTGATATGGCGGCGCTGCAGGAAATGGCTCAAGAGAGGCCACCTCCGACCAACCGGGATCGGCGAAGACGGCCTCGTCATGTACAGCCCGCACACGTACGAGGCGTGCCGCAACATAACATGAGCTTATTACCAGTACTTGGGCTTATCACCTGCGCAACAACTGGTTTCATTCAGGTTTATCATCAAGCTCGGCGACGAGACAGTCCAGATCACCTATCCTACGCCTGAGCCCGGTCAGCGGCCACAGGCGCGCGGAGGACAGCAAGTTGGTGGCGTCGACAAGACGGCAGCACAACAACACACAAAAACCACCGGTGACGCAGCAGCTGTGGCGCAGCGGCCGTGCGCTTTCTGCGGGAGCCGGGCCGGCAAGGTGAAGTTGTGCTCGCGATGCCGCGCCATCGGCTACTGCAGCGCAGAGTGTCAACGGCAGGACTGGTCCGCGCACAAACCCCACTGTGGCCCCTCCTCGCCCGCGTCATCCTCTTCCTCTTCTTCCTCCTCCTTGCCGGCCACATTGGCCACCAGCAGCACAATGCACAACCTCCCTGGGGCCTCTCCCTAGGCTAGTCCTCGTTCGCCTTTTTGTGTGTGTGCGTGCTCGTAGCGGAAAAAGAGGAAGCTTCGGTTGATTGACGCAAATGACAATCCACGAGTAGTACAACAAAAATGGGAGGGATGAAGGAAGGAGGCATGAAGGGAGCTGGCGCCAAGCTTGCTCGACGTTGAGGCTCACTTCGCCAGGCGCCTGGCTTGCCCCAACGGTCGGGTGCACGGCGGTCGGGTGCTCACGCGGCGGGCTGCTTGACGGAGGAGTCGATGGTGTGCACACGGAGGGTGGCCTGCGGGGCGATCCTGGCGAGCAGCCGCCGGGTGATGCCCTCCTGCGAGATGAGTCCGTCCTCTGCGCGCGCCCCCACCCAAACGGTCAGCGCTTACTACCCGCGCATGCGTGGCCTCCATTGGGGGCGAGGGGGAGGGGGGGTCGTACGCTTCTCGACCAGCACGCACTCCTCGATCTCTTCCCACTGCCGCTCGTCGCCGACCAGGCCCGTGAGAGCCGACTGGAGGGGCGGCAGGGACGGGTTGTAGGCCGCGTTCTCGATGTAGGAGCCCCGGTACGTGCTTCCGTCCTTCAGGCGCAGCGCCACGCCTGTGCAACGACGGCCGCACAAATTTAATAATAAATATTTATTATTTATTCATTTCAGATATTTTTTCTTGCTTAATAATTTGTGTTCATAATTATTTGAAATAATAATGGAGGGAGCAAAAGAGAAGAGAACGAACCCGAGGGGCACTCGGTGTAGGGGGAGTAGGCACGGCTGGCGGCCTTGACAGCCAGTGCCACGAGCTCGTCGTTGTCGGCCTGCTGATGGAGGGTGATAGCGTAGGAAGGATGGCGCAGAAGCCGTGTAGCGTTGCCCAGGTCGTTGGGACCGAAGCTGAATGGCAGGAGCTGGTCGAGCGAGAAGGTACCCCGGCCGGTAATCGCGATTTTGAGTTCGCTGACGTCGAGCTCATTGATGAACTGCCGGCAGTGGCCACAGGGCGGCGCGTTTACACTGAAGCACACCATACCCTCCTCGTCGGCGTTCAGAAGGCGTGCGATAAGGCACTGTTCGCCGTGGATGGCGTCGTTCAGAGTCAAAGTGTCGAACTCAACGTTACCGCCGCAGTAAATGTGGCCAGCTTGGCTCAAGCCAACGGTACCCACATAGAATCGCGAAATCGGTGGGCGAGCACGACGAGCGGCCAGCTTGAGAATCTCGTGCAGCAGGTCGAGGTGAGAAGTGTAGCCCATTTCCTGCATAATGGCCTCAACTCGCTTTGAATCGATGAAGAAGATGTTCTCAGGAAGAAGCTTCGCCAGCTTTGGATCGATGGCGTCTCCATCGTGAGCTGCTGAGTGAGGGGCGAGGCCGTTGCTCTGGTCTTGTTGGTGCGACATGGGGGGACTACTTTTCTCCCTCGCTTTCCCTGTGAGCACGCAAATATTTTGTGTCGACAGCGATTTTCATGGATCATCTTTTTCTTTCTGCTTGTACGTTGCAAGTGATGACCTCAAGCGGAGAGGAGCTCTTGTTGCTCCAACTGCGACGCGAACTCCATGACCTCGTCAAGGAACTCGACGAACATGTCATCCCCCTCCACGTCGCACACGTGCAGGGCTACAGGCGAAGCTGGCTTTGGTGAAGTCGGGGTGTTGTAGGACCAGGACGAGGATGTAGAAGTAGTAAGATGTTGCGACTGTCCCGTCGTGGCTTGATGTTGCGAAAAGCCAGGCGACAGAGGCGACGAGCATGGCGTCGAGGCGTCGAAAATGGTGCTCATGGGAGAGTCAAAGTAGGTCGTCAGGATGTTGTCCGGTTGGGCCGATTGGGCCGTGTCGCCTTCCAGATGCGCGCTGGGCACGAGCTCTTCCTGCTGTTGCTGCTGCTGGGCGATGTACATGTGGTTGTGCGGCGCTTGACTGGCCTCCTCCTGCTGCCGCCGTCGGGCGTGCCCACCGTTCCACATGCGCTTGGGCTCGGAGCATGCGCGTGGCCGACCCAGGGTGGCCACCACATCACTGCTGCTCTTCTTTCGCTTGCTTGTTGGGCTGGAGCAACTGGAGGACGCTTGCGGCCGATCTGCGCACCCACAATAAATAGACTGTAAGCACGAGATGATGTATGAACACGAGGTTTGAGGGCGAACCGTTTGGCTGGGGCTCGCCAGGCGACATGTAAGCAACCATCTGGGAGAGGTAGGGCGCCAGCGAGGGCGGGAGTACAAGCGGCGACCGGCGCGTTGGTCGTTGGCGCCAGGCGCCATAGTACCGGGCGGAGGCCGGTGGGTCGGCCGTCGGCGACAGGTAGAGCGGCTCCGGAAGACCGAAGAGTTGTGCCAGCGTCTTCTTGCCTCCACCACCGCCACCGGCGGGCGTATCAGGGGCTTGTGGTGGTGGAGCACCGTTGAAGCGCATGTTGAGGTGGTAGGCAGAGTCCAAAAGCTCAGCGACGCCGGTGCTGCTGGTGGTTGTTGTGGTGGTTTCTGACTGAGGGGCATCATCAGGTGCAGGCAGCTCGTCGATATGATCGAGGAGGGAGCCCGCCACATCATCACGCAACAGCCCGAGGATGAAGTCGCAGTCATCTATGGATAAGGTTCCATCGCCTTCAGCGTTGAGCCCAAGCTCGCCGAGCGGATCGCCCTCCCCCGAGTACAGCAGGCACTGTTCCAGTTTGGACTCCAAGTCGAGCTCCGACGGAGGGTGGTGGTGTAGGCTGGCCCCATCTTCAGCTTGAACGGAGCAGGTCGGCATGGGAAACCCGCTACTGTGCCAACCTTCGATGCCAGTTTGGGGCTGGGATCGAGGCGAGGTGGAGCCTGCCTTTGGTGGCTCGGCCGCCGGTGGATCGGTACCACCCGTGGTAACAGGAACCGGCACAGTGGCCACAGATGTGGATGGTTCTAGCACCCGGATCGACTCGATGTCTGAGTCATCGTCGCTGATATCCTCTTCCTCATCGTCGCCTTCCTCCTCATCGTCGCTCGATTCTGCTTCATCCTCTTGTTCGCTATCTTCCTCCTCTTCATCGTCTTCTTCTTCGTCGTCGTCATCATCGTCGTCGTCTCCGCAATCGCTGAAGACAAGTTCACCATCATCCTCGTCGTCTGCTTCATCATCATCATCATCACTTACACTGTCATGGCTCCAGACCATCTCAGAGTCGTCAATGTCCACCTCGGGCTCGTCGTTCTGGCTACCAAGGTACTCTGCACTGGGGCCTCCTGGCGTCGTCGTGGTCGTCGTCGTCGGCGGTGCATCCATCTGATGGCTACCGGCCTCGGTCAAAAAGGACCCGTTCGACTCCCCAAAGGCAACTGTATCGGTGGATTGGGGAATGACGCTCAACGACAAGAGAACGAGAGGATGGAGTAGCTCTCTCGTCGCTAGCTTGAGTTCTCAACTCGCTGCTCTATAGGTTCACTACAGAGACGTTCCTTCCCCACCGTTTTGCTTGAAAATCTTGCCAGCCCCTTTTTTGGCCTGCGGCGAGGGGCATTTTGGAAAAAGGGAAAAGTGTTACCAAATTTGTACACGGAGATTGCCTCGTGTGACAAGTTGCGCTCGTTGTGAAGCGCGCGCAGGTAACCTCGTCACGCCGATCATCGGTGCCAGCTAAGGACTCTGCGACCAAGGAAAAGGACGGAATGAAAAGATTTGAAAAATAAATAAAAAAATGAAATAAAATCTGACTGTTGCTGTACCCGTCTACGATGTGGGGCTGGCCTCTTCGCTGCTCCTCCAGGTCTGGCGCTGGCGTGAGCCTGAGGAAGGGAATTGGGACCTGGGCCGTCGTGGCCAGGCTGCACAGGAACAAAATCGCGGCCCTGCGTTGGTGGCGAGAAGTGAGCGGTGGATACAGATGAACGTGAATGTGAACAAGAACGTCGCACCAGATCAAGCTGTAGAAGAAGGAGGTGTCATCAAACCAACTGAAGGCATTCCACGAGATGAGATAGCCGATAATGATGCCCGAGAGGTGGCCCTGCGTGTGGATTGGTCCATGATTATTTTTCTACTCTTTGGGCGAATGGGGGCGGGGGTGCGCACGATGAAGGAGGCGTTGGGGATGATGATCGACGTGAGGACGAGGGACAGGAAGGGCGCTACGCTGACTGGCACGGCGATGCCAAACATGACGATCGTCGGCGAGGAGGACCACTGGGCGACCACCGTCATCCAGCCAAACACGACGCTGGGGGCCATGCATGCTGGTGAGACCACAGGCAGCGGCACCCAACAACAACAATCACGAACAGGAGGCCGCGCGGCTGGGGTGTACCAGGAGTAGCCGACGGCCAACGAGCTGCGGTAGCGCTCTTGGTGGAAGTGGGTGAGGAGGATGTGGTAGATGATGAGGATCACCGCCACCGAGAGCACGATCAGGAGGAAGGAGAACTTGAAGTAGAAGATGACCCCTGTTGTTGATCAACATCAAGGACAATGCACCGAATGTGAATGTGCATGCTAGGCAGAAGCGCACGGGGAAAAGGAGGCTGCAGCACCATGCGTCAACTCGAGGAAGCGGCAGGACCAGAGGGAGGACAGGTTGAACGCCAGGTGCAGCAAGTTGATGTGGCCTGAGGTCCCGTGGTGATCACACAACCGCACACGGTGGGTCATGACAAGACAAGTGTTGGGGAGCAAGTGCTTGGGGGTGAATTGCGGTACTGAGGGAAGAGGTGATGGCACGCCAGTACTGGCCCTGCTCCACCACCTTTTCATACGACAAGCCCACGTCCTCGTAGCCTGTCGTGTGAACGATCAGCTGACAACCGACCTTTCCACAACTGAGTCCAGTTGCGTACCAATTCCTCGCCAATTGATCCACAACCAAGCCAGACAACACGTCAAGCCGATGGATGCAGTAGCAGGTGTCTCCAGCACATCGTAGATGAGCGGAGGGCTCATTAAACGTGTTGTTCACGCGTGCATCAAAGCAAGACGAATACAGGGAAAAAAAGCAAAAGAAAAAATAGGAATTGAATCGCAGTGTTTATCCGGCGGTTGAAAATTTGAACTGTACAAGTGTTCATCCAATTACTGAATGTCGAAACCCTCACTCCTCAAGCAGACCTTGTGGAGCTCGATGGGCTCTTGGCACTTCTCCTCGCCGAATTGGAAGATGCACTCGTCCCGCACCTTCTTCGTGTCCTTGCACACGCAGCAAATGCGCTTTCCGGCAGCGTTCGTCTTGGGCGCGTTGTCCGTGGTGGTGGCGGGGGCGGCTGAGGTGCTCATGGTGAGGTGCAGAGGTGAAGATCGGAATTGAGCCGGACCGACTTCAATCTCTTGCTTTGCTGTTCGTAATCGCCGCAACGGACGGGGATTTCCTGGTATTATTGGAGAATGCCAGAGATGCTTGGCTTTTGGGCCGCTCTTTTCTTTCTCTTGTTTCTCTTTCCCTTTTTTCTTCTCCGGCCCAAGATGGAAGAGGGAAGCACAGAAGCAGAGAACCGTGTTGAGGCAGTGAAGCTCAATATTCACCCGGACTACTGCTATCTGCAAGTGCGATTGTACGACAAACAACTTCACTTTTTTTTTTTTTCAATAAGAAAAAGCTCATTATTGTTGGGTGGGCAGAGTGCTGCGGCAAGCCGGTGTGGAGCAAGCCAGCGGTTTGTACGAACACAACTTTCGTGAGGCTGTGCACGACGCTGTCACCAGCTTCTTTGGCCAGCTGGCCGGTGCGTGTGTTCGCTCCTGCTGTCGCGGCGGGTGAGCTCACCCTCGTGTTCACACGCCTTTTGCCCGTCCAAACACAGGCGCCGGCCTGTGCGACCGCTTGGCGTTTCTCAAGTACTGGGTCTCGACCAACACTGCCATTGTGCGCGCGCCGGCCAGCGACTTTGTGGGCCTGTGGGGCGCACTCACGCTGACCGCACGAAACCACGGCGAACAGTGCCGCTTCGAGGTGCACCTGGCCTCTTCTCGGCTGTGTGTTTGGTTGGTCAGCGAGTGCGCACGTTGCCGAAACCGCACTCACCCGCGCCTGCGTGCGTGTGCGATCGCAGGTGGAGCGCGCGACGCCGTTCCTACCGTGTATTGGGGCCAGCTCGCGCGCCTTCTTCGACGAATTTGCGGAGCAGCTGGGCACGTCTACCGCCTCTGGTGGCGAATAAAAGTTGCTGCTCCTTCTCTCTTTTGAAGTTTCTGATTTTGATGAGGATTATTATGATGATGGTGAGATTATTATTATTATTGTACTATCCACAACACTGCGCACTACTCCTCAAAGAGGATCTTCGTCTTCTTCGAAGAGAAGCTGCCCACGGGCTTGAGCTCGATGGCGCCCTCGGCAATGACGGGCGATCTCGACGGCGAGAAGTAGTAGGCCGGGGAGGCCGCGTCCCCCTCGGCCAAGCGCGCTCGCTTGGGCGTCGTGTTGCTGGTCATCAACTGATGTGGTTCATCACAGGCATGCATGTGAGCCCACTTACGCTCAACACGTCGTGTCCTGCCTCAGAGGCGCGACGTACCCGGAGCTTGGTCGGGGTGATGAACGACTTGAGGCTGTCGTCGCCCGCACGGATGTTGGGGCTGTTCTCCTTGTCATCGCCCTCGAATCTCCTGTCGAGAACAGCACGCGACACACGACACACACGCGGGCGCGCGTCAGTCCGAGAGCCCTCGGCTGACTGGTCGCGCAGGCTTGGCGCGCTGCGTACCGCTTGGCGGGAGCGCGCTTGGCGCGGATCTTCTTGGGCGGTCGGCTGGGCGTGTCCTTGACTGGGCTCAGCGGCGACGAGGCCGGGCTCAGGAAGGCGGCCGAGGCCAGGGACCGCAGCGCCACGGTCGGTCGCCCGGCACCGGGCGACGCCGCGGCCGAGGCCCCGACCCGGCGTCTGCCGCCGCGGGCCGAAGGCGACGACGATGCCAGGGGGGAGCTGCCGGCGGAGGGCGAGCCGTTGATGCTGGTCATGGTGGAGCGCCGGAGCGGCGAGGACGCCTGCCGCATGGCCTGCTGCTTGTGCCGCGGCCGCTGCTGGGTGGGCGCGGGCATCGGCGTCTGCGAGCCGCGGGCCGTGGCCGCCGCCGGCGGTGCCAACGACGACGGCCGCGTGGCTGCGCTGCCGCTGCCGCTGCCGGCCACAGAGGCCGAGCGCTGGTGGTGGCCTCGGAACTGGTGCGGGGGCATCAGGTGCTGGGCGGCGGGTCGCTGGGTGGAGGTGGGAAAGGGCGTGGTGGGCCGAAACTGAGGCTGAAGCGGCCGCGCAGGCCGAGCCGGCGTCGTTGCCGCCGCCGCCGCGGACGAGCCCGCGACGACCTCGGCCGAGGCCGACGCGATGATGGCAGCCGCGTTGGTGGTGCGTCGCTTGACCGGCGCCGAGAAGGGCGACGCCAAGAACGACGAGGTCGAGGAAGACAAGGACGAGAAAGAGGCCGTCGATGTGGTCGACGCAGTGCGCGGCTGGAAGGGCGACGCCAGGGAGATCTTGGAGCGGACGGGCGTGGGGAAGGCCGAAAACATTCGCTGGAAGAGCGACGACGGCGTCGGGGCGTCCGCGGCAGCGGTGCCGGCGCGCATCGGCGTGTGTGACGCCGCAGAGGACCGCTGCGGCGTGGCCGGGTAGCCCTTGTACTGGGACGGCGGCGGGCCGCTGATGGTGGCCCTCCGCTGCATGGTGGGGACGGGGACCGCGGTGGCCTTGAGGTGGGCCTGCTCGAGGAGGCCGTCGATGTCCAGCGCGGCCGCTCCTGTGCATGTCACCGGTGAGTCGTGTGCGAGCGAGAACAACAACAACAACAACAGCGAGCATGATGGGCGCGTACGTTGCATGATGGGCGCCGTGCGCAGCTTGTCGGCGGGCACGTTGAGGAGGTAGGGCAGGATGCGCTCGATGCCCTGCCGGCTCATGATGTCCTCGGCGCAGTTCTCCAGGATGGCCAGCGCGAAGCGGAACAGCGCCGACGTCCTACGAAAAATAGAACAAATTAAATAAACATTTCAATTAAAAATAAAAACGAAAAGCAAATTATGGGCGCACCCTTCGACAAAGACCATGTCGTAGATGGAGAGGACGAGCTCCCAGTTGGGCAGCTGCGTGTAGAGCGAGAGGAACCAGGGCGTCAGGTACATGAGCACGTCGAGCTTGAAGCGGTCCAAGTGCGCCGCGAGGTCGGGCAGGTGGACGGCCAGCACGTCGTGGAAGATGGCGGCGTCCTTGATCAGGCCCTCCATCCCGGGCTCGTAGTATCGGGCCATCCTATTGGCGCGTGGCGTGAGCGACGCCATTGCAGCATTTATTATAGAAGCGGCGGAGGTGGAGATCGAACCCGTGACCGTCGAGGACGATGGCCAAAAGCCAAAAGGCCAGCTCGTTGAGGGCCTGGCAGCCCGCAGGACTGCCGGCGGCCGCCTCGGGCCGCTCGGCCAGGACCAGCTGGTCGTTGAAGAGGACGATCATGAGGCCGCCCACGACCGGGGCCATGCCCTGGCAGTAGCCCAGCGACGTGTTCAAGCACGAGTAGGCCTTGAGCACGTCGAACAGGTGGTCACACCGCGACGGGATGGCGTTGAACTCGGCGTTGTCGACGAGCGTCCGGTCGAGGTCGAGCCGGATCTGCTCCAGGGCCTTGCTCTCGTTCGTGTTCGCGAGCAGCCGCTGCACCGCGAGTTGGGCCACGAGTGAGCGCTGGGCGCCAAGGGAGGGAAACAGGCCAGGCCGGGTCAAGCCAAGCAAAAGGTACCACGTAGAGGTCCGGCTCGTCGCCTCGCTGCCGGGTGGCCCACGGGTGCGCATAGCAGAGCGCGCGCCACAGCGACGCGCGGTACTTGGCCGGCACGCCGCCCATGACCATGCTCCGCAGCTGCGGCGGCCCAGGCGTGTGTCAAATAAGCACCAACAGGACGAGCTCGTGGTGCGCTACATGTAGAGAGGACGTCACGCGTGATGTACCTTGGTCTTGGAGTTCATGGCAGTGAACCAGGAGCCGTCGCTCGCGATGATGTCGCGCCACTTGGCGTCCTCCTCCTCCTCGCGCGCCTTTTGCTCGCTCTTTCGCTGGTCCGCCTCGGCGTACAGCGCACGGAAGTCGTCGTGCTCGCCGTCCAGTTTGTCATCGCCGTCGTCGTCGTTGTCAAGCTCACATCGCTCGTCGACGTTCTGTTCTTCCTCCTCTACAACAGCATTCTGCTCGCTGTCGTGATCAACCGCCAGGTGAACAGGCTCATCTTCCTCGTCTTCGAAGATTTCATCTCTACGTGCGCGCTTCGCGGGGGAGGAGTCTGATGAACTCTTCTGGCCGACGCGCCGTCGCTTCTTCCTCACGATCTTACGTTTGCTGATTTGTTCCGCCTCTTCATTGGTCTCGTCCTCGAATTCGAGGCGTCGGCGCTTAAGATGGAGTGAGCGATCTTGGCTAGCCATGTCTTCTTTGGGGTGTCAAACAATACTAACGCCTGGCACGGATCAATCCTCCAAGGAGAGTCGCGTGCAGAGAGCGTCGTATAGCAAGTTTCGATGGGTGGGGGCCAGTATTGGCGTACAACAACAATCCCACGCCAGTGCTTACAACCAAGAAGAACTTTTCCACCACCGAGCCGTTGCGCGCAACGGGCCTGCCCTTTTGGCGCCACAAAAAAGGCATAAATGGCCGAAATGTCCGGAATGAGAGGAATGAGACACGTTGTCTCTCTTCTGTGTGGGGACAAAAACAGGAGAAGAAGAGGCCGAGAGGAGGGCCAAGGGCTTGCGAGCTCCTCAGAAAATGGAGAACTCAGAGTTGTTGGCCTGCGGATTCTCGAGGAGGTCCTGCTCGTGCACGATGTGCGTGATCTTGTTCAACGACGTCTGCCAAGACATGAGTGTGCATGTATGAGCACGGGCGTGTACCCCCCCCCTCTCTTCTCCCTTGCTGCCGGCCATGTGCAAGTGGCAACTTCACGCACCTCCTGCAGCTCTCCAGCCATGATGACCTCGTCCAGGATTTGATAGGCCTTGTGTGGTTATGTGCCCCCCCCCCCAATCCCCCCTTTGGGGTGAGTTCTCACTGAGATATGCCAGGGCAGGGACATGCTCGAGGGGAGGACGCACCTTGTCAAAATTGAAGATGAGGTCGAGCTCACACACGTTGGAGAAGTACTTGTCCATGGCCCGCACGAGCAAGTGGATCACCTGATCGTCGAGGTCGTGGTGATTGTGTTTAGCCCATACGGCTACACGCGCACAGGCACTGAGGGCCGCACCTCGAGCGTGATGAGCTCGTTGTCACTCGAGTCGACGCAGAACACGAAGAAAAGGCTCGCATATCGCCTGTAGATGACGGTGTATTCCTTCCACTGGATAAAGTTGCTGGTGTTTCGGCCTCGGCGAAGAATGGTGGTCTCCATCTCGCGCTTCACCCGTCGCCTCTCCTTCTAAACTCGTCACAAAATGTTTGTGTGATTTTTTTGTTTGATCCCTCAATGGGCGCACACGAGGAGAGATCACGAAGCGGGTGCACATACGGTGGTGTGGGGGGTGAACCACTTGTCCAGGCGGGTCTTACCCTGTGCGTTCATGACAATCACCCAATGCAGCTGGGTGTGGCAGGGAGATACATGAGCAAGAGCATTCACAACACCAATTTCTTTCAATGTCGTACCGTCATGGCTCGTTCCTTGTAGTCGATTCTTTAAAACGAAGATGAGAAGCACAAGTTCGGTCTGCAAAAAGGAAAAGTAAAAAGAAAAGTGGCATAATTGAGTGTTTGGAAGATGAAGCGAGTGGGGTTCGGAATGGTGGACAGGCTGTGCGGGCGGCACCCACAAGCATGCACAAGCGGAACCCTACGCTGCCTGAACAGTCCATCGCGAAGGCTGAGCGAAGCCTTTTCGTGGAAAACAACTGCACGACGCGTCTCCACCGACACGCGCGTCATTGATGGCAAGCAGATGGCCGACCAAATTGTACGCGCTCTTGTCCCGCAGCAACGTGCACGCTCCATCTCATGAAGAACTTGTCTTTCCCTCTCTAGCTGTCCGAGATCAGGTCCGAGATGCAGCGCCAGCCACTGAAGCGACCACCACACCTCGTGGTGGTCTGCGTCGCGCCCAACCACGCCATCAAAAGGTACTTCTTGCTTGACGTTGCTGATGAAGATGCCAACGCTGCGACGCCGCCACCCGGGCAGCTACATCAAGATGAAGCAGCGGGCGTGCCAGACCGTGGGCTTCACCTCCTCCGTGGTGGAGCTCGGAGCTGACACCACGCAAGAAGCTCTCACCCGGGCCGTCGCCCAGCACACCAACGACGCATCCGTCGACGGTACGCGGCAGGTGCTGAGGCGAGCTCGAGACTCATGCTCCTTCTTGTGGCGCAGGAATCATTGTACAACTGCCTCTGCCCGCGCACATCGACCCACAGGCCGTACGCGCGCGCTCACACCTCTCTCTCGGCTCTGCGGTCTTGATGGTAATCAACTCTTTCTTGTTGGGGTGCTGCAGGCGATTGGCGCCATCGGCGCAGCCAAGGACGTCGACGGCCTGCACCCGACTAACGTCGGAGCTTCTGTCCTTGGACTGTACGTGGAACTATTAAAATTTTTGAAACATCTTTTTACAATCAAATATTAACCTGATTCTATTTTATTTTATTTTATTTTATTTTATTGTTTATCTTCGATTCTACTTCACGCAACAGGAAGGGCGGGTTCCTGCCTTGCACGCCAGCAGGCGTATTGCAGGCGCTGCAACGAAGCCACGTCTCGCTCGAGGGGCGGCACGTCGTGGTCGTCGGCCGCAGCAAACTGGTGGGCCTCCCGCTGGCCAACATGCTCATCGGTATTTGTTTCTCTCTTTAACTACATCTTTTTTTTTCTTCTCATCTCTCGCGCACAGGCAGGACCACCGCACAGGAGGGCCAGAAGGGGCCCACCGTGACGGTGGTGCACTCGGGCACGGTCGACATCCACGCGCACACGCGCACGGCCGACGTCGTCATCGTACAAAAATGCCTCTTCTCTTCTCTCTCTCCTCTTGCCTCAAGTTGCGCGTCGGCTGACCCACGATCGATGGACTCGCAGGCCGCGGCCGGACGCGCGGGCCTGATCACCGCCGACAGCGTCAAACCGGGCGTTGTGCTCGTCGATGTCGGTTCGTCGCGCACGCCACCGAAACACAACACAAAACTCAAACACAGCCAAAACGCAAACGCGCAGGGATCAACCACACGCCGGACGCGTCGCGCAAGTCGGGCTTCCGGCTGGTGGGCGACTGCACGGAGGGCGCCTACGCCAAGGCCTCGCGCTACACGCCCGTGCCGGGCGGCATCGGTTCGTACGCACCGCACACGCGCACCGCATATACACGCGCGCGCGCGGGCACTCACGTGCGCTCTGCTGCTGTTGTGCTGCTGGTGGCAGGTCCGATGACGGTCGCGATGCTCATGCGCAACACATGGGAGGCCGCCCGGAAGCACGCGCGCCACGTTCCGCCCCAATAAAGCGAATAAATAAAGAAAACGAGCAGTTTGCCGACGTGGTCGTTTGCGTCGACCGCAGGGTCGCCGACGAAAGCTTCTTCAAGGCTTGGCGGCAAAGACAGACCAGGCGGCGATCTTGTCGGCCGTGGTCAGCGCCAATGCGTTCTGCGCAAAGGGTGAGATGGGCGTCACCGCCACCCAGCCCTGCCGCATGGCCACCGTGTCCAGATCCTCGTCCTTGTCCATGTTCTGTGCACGTCATCGTCATTATCATCATCAGCCCATCATAACGAAGAAGATTACGCCGATGATAATGGTTTTCCGAAGAAGACGAGCGAGGAGGGGCTTAGTACCTGGAAGTAGGACTCGACGCGGTAGACGGTGCGAGTGGGGTGGTTCTTCTTCTCCTCTTCGGTCATGTGGTGCCGCACGTACTTGTCCGCGAAGCTGGTCCGGCCCTGCTTGGTCAGCTTGAAGCCCTTGACCTCATCCTCGGGCACGTTGGGGAAGTTCACGTTGCAGCAGATGTTCTTCCACAGCGACAGGTCAGCCAGCACGGCCTCTGCACACATAAATATTAAATCAAAGAAAATAAAGAAAGAAAGAAAAGAAATTGTGACGTTAAGGCCGGACCAATGATGGGGATAGCCAGCGTGGCGCACTGGGCGTAGCGCCACACGCCTGATGCCGCACGCACACACGCGATGCACACGATCCGCGACGAGGTATGAATGTCAGCAAGAGGAATGAGCTGAGGAAGAAGGGTACACAAACCACCGAGGGTAAAGTTGTATTCGAGCGAGAGGGCGATGGCGGGGATGTCATAGATGCTTGCCTCCAGGGCCGCGGCGCAGGTCCCCGAGTAGATCACATTGAGCCCGTCATTCTGGCCCGCGTTGATGCCTGTTCGGTGCACCCAACCCGCCGATGAGCGGTCGCTTTGCTGTGGCCAGCAGCAAAGAGTAGCCACATACCCGAGATGACGAGGTCGGGCTGCCAGCCGCCCATCAGGTCAGACTTCAGGGCCACCTTCACGCAGTCCGTGGGCGTGCCCGACACCTACCCCACCGGTGACGAGTGAGCAATGTTGTATGGACATTGATTTACTTCTTCGATTAG
>NAVB01000721.1:0-10144 GCA_002179805.1 Acanthamoeba lenticulata
AAGAAGAGGAGGAGAGGACACGTGAGCCCGCCTGCCCAAACCCAAGGCCAAGGGGGAAGGAGGGGAGGATTGGGGGGGGGAGGTCTACTCGTAGATGAGCTTGCTCATGCGCTCCAGCAGGCCCGGCGCGCAGAGAGAGGTCACCTGCGCGCAGCGAGGGTCGAGTGGGGGCTCACGTGAGAAATCTGCACTGCACTGGAGGGGCGAGAGGACGAGGCGGTGGGGTGAGCACCTTGAGCGGCACAAAGTGGACGCGGTCGCCGAACGAGGCCGAGTAGTCGCGCATCTTGCTGACCAGGCCCTCCGTGTTGCGGTTCCACTCCTCCGGGTCGAGCGTCTCCTACAAGTGCGTGCATGCATGAAGGAGCGACCTTCCATCAACAACGTGGTGTCGGATGCCGCGAGAGGTGACGGGAGGAACGAAAGCGCACCTCGATGGAGAAGTCAAAGATGCAGCGGACGCCGACGCGCTCGTACTCGCGCACGATGTCGCTGGCGCGGGCCAGCGTCTCGCCCGCGCAGAAGTGCTGGAAGAAGGTGGACCGCATGGCCGCGTCCGACGGACGGCCCAGCCCGGCCTTGTTCAGCGCCTCGAGGAGCTGCACCAGTCAGAAATGCATGGTCAGTTCCCTGAGTGAGAAAGAAGAAAGAGTTTGGACGTCGGAGACGACGACGATCACCACGCCTTGGAGGGAGACGATCAAAAGCGCGGCGCCATGGAAGCTGAAGAGGGAGAAGAGGAAGAAGAAGAAGAAGAAGAAGAAAAAGGAAGGACAGGAAGACCTGCGGCCCGTAGCGGGAGAAGGGCTGGTAGAGGGAGCACATGTGGAGGATGGCCAAGGAGAAGGCCAGGGACTTGCTTGACTTTGCCCGGAACACGCGTTCGGTGTCATGAAGCTGCAGCAGCTCCCCCTCCTTCGTCGCGGAACTCGACATCGACGAAGACGCAACGTCCGCCGTCGACGCCGTCGAAATGGAGGGGGTTGAGGTCGAGAAAGAGGCCGCGAGCTGGCGGCAATGGCCGGAGGTCAGCCAGACGTTCGGCGACCGGGTACGCAGCGTGCGGACAAGAGAACCCTTCATTTAGCCAAGCAAACCAAGCAAGCACTATGGAGCAGTACTTCCCTCAACTCTCTCTTCCTCACCCTCACGTCACCGCCACGACGAAGAAACAAGAAACCGAGAAGTGAAGAAAAAACTGGCCGGTGTAATCCCGCGGCATCCGCCACCACTCCCAAACACGCACCAGGCGCAGCACGCGTGCCAATAAATTCCACACATTCTTGATATTACCAAAGAATTTCAGAAATGTTTATGCGTTGCGGGAGGTTGAGGAAGAGGAGACGGCCAGCGAACGACGAGTGCTTCGTCGCACGGTGCGGGTGGCCGCCAGCGGGGTGGCGTTGAGGGAGAGCAGGTCCACGATCTCTGTGGCGCGCCGTCGGCGCTTGGCCAGGCGGCGGCGCGGGGTGAGCGTGCCGTCGTCGTTCTCCACCTCCGACGCCGAGGTCTCCGTCTCGCTCTCGCTCTCGTTGGCCTCGGCCTCGCCGCTGTCGCGCTGTCGCTTGCGCGGCGTCGTGTTCCCCTCTGCCACAGCATCAACACAACACAACGTTGTGAACCACTTGAGCTCAAGAAGAGACCGGTCGAGGGCTCTCCCGTACCACCGGCGGGGAGGGCGGCCGACTCGGGCGAGCTCCAGTGGGCGAGGATGGAGGCGATGTTGTCGCTCTTCTTCTTGCTGTGCTCGAGGTCGTTTTCTCGGCAAAAACCTGCAGCAGGCACCATGAATGAGCGAATGAACAGCATGTTCATTGGCCAGGTGGTTCATCAGCCATCTACGTACGCCTGAGGATGGTGTTGCTGAAGCCCTCGAGGTCCTCTTGCGTAAGGCCGGGCTTGAGGTCGCTGATGTTTGAGATCATGCGCGACGCTGCTCGTCCGACAACAATCACCACAACCACAACCACATCACACAAAACGATCACGTGAGTTTCACGAGCCTCGTCCGCGGCGAACAGGGCCGTGAATAAGACTTACCGCGGCGAGGCGTGTAGGGCACGTCCTCCTCCTCTTCCTTATCCGTGTCGATCGCCTTCTCGTCGACGGCCTCAGTCATGTGTCCCTCGGAAGCCTGTCCCTCCTTTGCTTCGCCCTCGCTTGACGGCTGCTGCTCTTGCTCCTGCTCCGCGGCTTCGTCTTCCTTGGCCGGGGCTTCGCCGCCATGCAAGCTCTTCTCCTGCTTCTCCTCTGCCTCTGTCTCAGCTTGGCGCACCTCGCTTGGCATCTGCTCGGCGGGCGCGGCATCTTCCTCGGCCGCTTCAATTCCGCTCAGCTCTACAGCGATCATCGGCTCCGCGCTGAAGCTCTTCTCTTTCTCCTCTTCGTCTTCATCTTCCTCTTCGCCGTCGCCCTCGTCCCGAGACACGATCACTTCGAGCGCCTCGGCGGGTTGCTGCTGGAACGGGTTGTCTGGCTCGTCGGAGACGGCGTCGACGTCAGCATCGGCATTGTTGGCAGCACCAGCACCAGCAGCGGTGCCAACGGCACTCGTGTCGAATGAGCTAAAGTCGAGGCTCAACGTGAGACCTGAGGGCGCAGCCGCTGCTGACTCTGCTGCCCGCTCGAAGGAGGCGGCCGCGGCGGATTGCTCTTGCAGCTCTTCAGGCTGCGGCAGTCCCTCGTTAGGTCCTCGTGAGACGTCCTGCTCCTCTTCTTGCTCCTGCTCTTGCTGCACTGACGTCTGGGTGAGACTGTGGCCGGCGTTGCTGGACAAATCGACCGGCAAATCGTCCATCTCATCCTCGTGGCTTGCTTCCTCGCCCTCGGCCGCTTCGATCACTGACACAGACACATCTACATTCTCTGCCGCGACCTCATCGTCCTCTGCATTTTCTTCCATTTGCTCCTCACCTTCATTGTGCACGTGGCTGTTCTCCATTTCCATGTCGTCGTGCTGCTCCCCGGACGCCTCAAGCTCTTCGCCCAAGTCAATATCGAAGACCCAGATTACGAGGCGCTCAATCAAGGTCCTCTTGTCCGCAGCTGGCGTGGCAGGCTCAAGTCCCCATTCGCCCCACAGTCGCTGGAGCTGCTCCAGCAGCAGTCGATCAAGGAAGCATTCGAGGCCAAGTAGCTGAATCTCATCCTTGAGTGCGCCACGTATCTCGTCTTTGGATGCGGCAGCATCGAGTCCGATCTCGGCCGCGACGTTGCGCAGGATGCCTTCGCTCAAGATGCCGATGAACGCCAACGGCGTGCCCTCGAGGAGGTGGTAGAGGGCTTGGCGCATGTCGTAGAGATTGGGAGGCTCGACGCATTCGTCCAACTCTCGCAGCCAAGCGAGCACATTGCCGTAAGAGAGCTGCTGAATTAGCTCGAGGGCTCCCGTAGACAGGACCTCCTTCTCAATTTCGACGATGAGCTGCTCCTTCATCGCATACCAAAGTTGAGCGGCCTTAAATTGGCGCGAATGGGACAGCATGTCCCGCAACATGTCCACTGATAACAAGGTGCATGCACTTCGAATGCGCTCGGGATACAGCAGCTGCTTCGGCCCGGTCGCCATCATCGCCCTCCGTCGTTCTCTTCGCGCACAGGTAACCTGTTCGTGGTACCGTCTTTCGCGCCCAAAGAGAAGCATCACTGGAATTCGAGTTATGCTGAAGCACAAAATTCCTTCCTCAACGGTAGTCTTTGTCGTTTGGCGATCAGGCGCTTTGCTGATGTGGTGCTGGCTGCTTTGGGGTGGGAATCGGGTGCGTGCCTGCCGCTCCGCCACTCTGCAGGAAGGAATGGAGGGCGGCAGCCGCTATCCGCCGCAGCTCGCTCTCTGGCAAGGCTTCCTCCAGGTTCGTGTAGTTGGCCCTGTGTGCTCACAAAGTTAAGCAGCGGTTGGTGGTGGGGAAGGGGACAGACATGTGCGTCGTACCGATTGGCGTTTAAAGTGACGATGCAGCTCAGGGCCAAACTCAGCGGTCGGTGAAGACCTGAGAATTGGCCAAAGGAGAGGAGGTTGGCCGCCTTCGATCGTCTTCTTTTTGCCCAGCCGCCGGCGTGATGCGCTCGCGCCACATGCCAATCGAACCGAGCCCCGCGGCTCACCAGGATCACTGCCGCCTGTTCGTTGCCTGCGTGTCCCCCACGTTGATTTTGTCTCTTTCGGTAGCAACGTGCTCAAGTCGAGAGCGCAGTACCAGCGACGAGGGCAACCTGGAGCGCGGTCAGGCCGGCGTCGTTGGGCGCATCGAGCAGCTGTCGGCGACGTTCGCCGTCGCATTGTTGGCTGAACTTGTCAACAACGGCCTGCACGATCTCATGGCAACCTAACTCCTGCAGTTACGGCCGGTGGTGAGTGAAGCAGCTACGAGCACCAGAGTGTCTACCTCTAGCATGGCCATACAACAACAACAACAAACCTTGGATGCCAAGTGAAGAAGGCTGTTGTGGTGCCGGTCTCGACCCTCGACAATGGCTGGATGCGCGCTCATCGCTTCGATCACTGATCAAGGCACGATCTTAGCAGCTGCAAAGAGGGATGCACATAAGGTGTGTATGGTGCCCACACCATACGCCACATGGGCTGGGTTGACCCGCTCGGTGAGCTCACTCTTGAGCTGACGCACGACCGACTGCACCTTGCCGTGGGCCACCTGTAGAAGAAAATTGTGCACATTCATTTTAATCCCTTTTGTTTTATCATGGAGGATGGTGAAGGTACCAACAAGGCGCCATCGAGGAGGATAACGCGCCCAAGCTTTGGAACCTTTGAGTGCTCCTCCACCACGATCGGCTTGAGCGGGCGCAATCGCACTAGCGCCGCTAACTGTGCGTGAGTACCAAAAAGATGCCGAGGTGCCTGGGACGGAATGTTGGCAGTTGTACCTTGTGCGACGTTGATCTTGTTAGCGGACTGTCCTTCTGGGGCGCCATTTGGTTGGCCGTGGGAGGAGCGATCCTCCATGAGGATCACTTCCACAACCTGGCGCGCGCCATGCAGTGCGGTGAGAAATGTGAGGCATTCCAAATGTGAGGCATTCAACACGATGACCGTACCAGGCATGCCACGTGCGCAGTGTGTGCGCACATCATAAGAGTTTTGCCAGCGCCAATGGCATTCGTTCGCTTGTACTACGTATTGTGAATGAGCAAACGCGAGTAAAGTGCGGTGATGAGCAGCGGCCTGAGTGTTCAAGCGCGCACCTTGGCGAGGGTGCCCACCGCCTCCACCTGTACGACCAGCTCCATCGCCGTAAGCTCCACAAGCGATGCGGCGTACTCGTCCGCTGGCATGATCACCGCGCCTATTGTGAACGCATCACGCCAGCACGTTCTCAAGATCAGTGTCAGACCAATGAATTAAACGCAAAGAGAGCACGCACCATTGGGATAGGTGTAGGACGGCGGTGTGGGTGCACCGCGCAGGTTCACTCCGACTACCTCGCCGGGCTTAGCCTCTTGCTGTGACATGTGAAACATCTCTACTGTGAACGCCCTAAACCTTTTTAGAACCGCTTGGGCGCTCTCGTCGTTAACTTGGTTCGTGCGCCTCCACCCAACAGGGTCGTTCGGACAGCATGCCAGCCAGTCGCCTCTGTGTCCACAAAACACGGTGTTTAACAAGGAGAATGGGCTTGAGTCCTGTGACCTGACTGGGAGAGGTCGTACGGTGTGAGTTGACCGCTCAGTTGGCGTCCACAAACCACAATACCAATCCCAGCTGGGATAAATCATATACACTCATTAGCCAACCAAGCACAAACAACAAGACAACAAGCAGCCGAGGTCAGGTACCAATCCTGTAGCTATCGTGGATGAGCAGACGCATTGGCTGCTCTAGGCTCTGTCCCTGTTTCTTCGCCGAGAGAGTGGTCACTTCGATCCTCCTCCTGAGTTCAAGCCAAGATGGCCTGTGGTGTGAGCAACAACACACCACAGGTGGACCATCTGACGATGAAACGCTGGCGTGTCGAGGAGAACGTACAACTCTTGAGCTCGCAGAGCTTGAAGGAGCGTCTTGCCGCCGTCGGACCAGGCGTAGGGTTCTCTGCAGATTCCCCGGTGCTTCTCCGCCCCGATACTCACGCCGACCACCGTGATACAGGACCTATGCACCATGGAACGCCAGACAAGGGGCTCGGTATCGGGTCACGTTCGGCAGAAAAGGGCAATGGCGAATGGGAGTTGACTGTGTGTGTACGGGTTGAATCTGAGCGACTGATGCTCGGTGAGCAGATTCAGGACGAAGCGCTTGGTTCGCTCCCACGCCTGCTGTTGCCCAAGCTCTCCTCCTTCGATGAGATCAAGCTTGGTCACGCACACCACAATGTCCTCCATCTCAAGCGCCCTGCGTTTATCATGACCGAATTATATCATGACCTAAAACAATTTCAATTAGAAAAAAATGCTTCGCACTTGAGCACGATCGCTTGGGTCAAAAGAACGCGAGCTGCATCATTCGTTGAGTCCTCCATGTCGACGTCGGCAGCCACCACCAGCACGGCCGAGTCAGCCTGTGGTTGGTCCAACAAGAAGAAAATAAGCACTTCACCTGGTTCCTCATCAACACGACTGTCTGGTTCGCGTACGAGGCAGGCATTGCGGACGAAGGTGGTGAGTAGGTGGGGCCGTCCCGGCACGCTCACGAGGGTGTAGCAGGCCCCATCGTGCTGGGCCCGCAGCACCCTGGACGTCATCATGCCGCCAAACAACTGGGTAAGCGGGCACGAAACGAATGGTGCACACTCTATCTCTCCTGAGGGCGGTACCGCGCGTAGCAAGTGTGACGTTCCGTCCTCTCCTCTCTCGTGCGGTCGATCAGGATCGTAAACTCATTCTCTAAAAGTCTCTGCATATCGGGGCGTTTGGCAAGTTACCGAGAGGCCTGAAGAAGGGGATGGGGGAGGCGAGGAAAGTTAGAGCACCTTGGCATGTGCGCGTTGTCGTGAGAGCATCAACTCATTGCCGAGGCCGAGCAGGCATTGGAGGAGCGCTGACGCGCCATGGCCCGAAGGACCCACAACCACCACCTGCCGCATATATCACGTAAATATTCAAACCTGCGCTGCTATAGCATCGTCTACGTACGGGGGAGGAGGTAGTCAGCATGTTCGGTGTGAGAGAGGAAGAGCAAGTTAAAAAAACGAAGCAAACAAGGAGCGAACCGAAATAAAACGAAGCACAATAAGAACAAGATTCAGAACGGCTCACCGAAAAGATGTCCTTACGCCCGGCGCAAGTCGCCAGCAATAACCCGTTCGACGATGACGCTGGGGAATACTCGGCACCTCCTTCAACGAACCCCTTCGATGACGACAGTGAAATAAACACAGCTATTCCGCACTCACCAGGTGCGCCTGCGCTCGCCCCCTCCCCTTCGGACAATCCATTTGATGAGGACGAGGAACCAAGCGAGTATAGAGCCGCACACTCGTTTGCTCCTCACACTTTAGCTCCGACGAGCCAAACAGCGAAGAGCGACGCAGCTGCACCGACGCCTTCGATGAGCCCCTCCTCTTCTTCGGCCTCTGCGTCCCGGTCGGGAGGCCTTTCTTCTTTCTTCTCCGCCCTGGGCAAGCGTTCCACAGCTTCCGCAAGCAGCGTCAAAGTGCCTGTCCCTACCCCTGCCTCTGCGCCCGTGGCCATCCGCAACTCGACCGGCTCGTCTTCCTCCACTGTTAGTGGCAACACGCCACCCACGTCCATATCTGCCCATTCCCTCTCCTCTTCCGGGCCTGCTTCACACATGCTCGCGCTAATGGCCGACCTGTCTCCGTCGAGCCTGGACTTTGTTTCGTCATCGCCTCACGCGTCTTCCTTTTCCTCGCCCTCTTCCTACCAAGAGGAGCTCGCCTCACCCTTTGCTCATTCGTCCATCGCCGTACATGATCGTCTCACACAAGAAGAAGATGATGATGATGATGACGCCGAGCAGGCTCGGTTCGCCGAACTCATACGCCACACACCGGTGTCGCCCCAGACCCGCCGCGAACAAGCCCTCGAGCAGATTCAAGCCATCATCGAACATCGGTTCGCATGCATCGTTGCTTTGGGGTACACTTCTGCGGAGTAACAGTGTGTGCTGCTGCCGCTACGCAGAGAGTACAGCCTGCACGCGTTCCGATCTCTGGGTGATAAGCGCACGCTGCTGGATGCAGCTTCCGCGTCGATGAACGGCAACGCCCTCATGACCGTCGTCCTCTTTCTCAAGGTGCAGCAGCGCATAAGAAGCTGCGGGCGAGCACTGACACAAGTGATGATGATGGAACCACCCACAGGACACTCTCAACTCCAACAACTTCCGTGCTCTGATCGCCACGCACAAAGCGGCTTCCAGTGCCTACTTGAGGTTTGTCCATCCACCGCATGCGTGTGTGCATCATTCGAGCTCATTCGCGCCGTGCCAGGCACTTGAGGGTGCAGAAGAACTGCGTGGATCGTGTGCTCCTGTATCACGCGCAGGGCAACCACAAGCGAGAAGGGCTTGCCCGCTGGGCCCTGTGCTATCAGATTCAAGATGTACGCATGTCATGGCTTGCATTACGCGTGGTACCAACTAAATGATCATCACGACTGGCACAATCAAGGCGGCAAAGCGTCTAGCAGCCTTTCAAGAGTGCCTGCAGTTCTTCCAGCGGCTTCATGCTAAGCTGTTTGAGTTCGAGAGCAAGCAATTGGCAGATCAGATCAAGCTCCTTGAGATGCAACTTCAGATGGAGGTGCGACTCTTGTCACGCCATACCACAGGGCTGCCTTCACTGATGTGCACATACACGGCAGAAAATGGACGCTGCACGGACGGCAAAGGGCGAACCACTTTTCGTCTCGTTCCCACGATCACGGATCGTGTTCAGCGGCCTGGGCGCGACGATGTACTATTCTTTGTTCTATCACTCCTACGAGGTCAAGGGAAAGGCCCGCGAGACGCCCTTCCTACCTGACAACATGCGCAAGACCTTTTCCGTCAGCGAAAAGCGCTTCTTCTGGCTGAAGCTTCGCGTCCTGTGCTGCCAGAAGCAGTGGGCCGCCGTCAAGCAGCTCCCCTCCACGGTTCGCTCGCCTTTCCAACCGGCTCATCGGGCGGAATGTCTCACTTTGCGGCTCTCAGGCTATGTTTTCGTCCAAACTCTCCTCCCCTATCGGCTTTGGGCCGTTTGTCGACGCGGTATGACGTTCCTCTCTTCTCCTGAAGGACAGTCAACTCACCAATCCTATTCCAGATTCATGCGTTCGGCGGACCCACGTTACTGCTGAGAGAGTTCTTGGTCCTCATCAAGTCGCCCGCAAAGCGCTACCGCGCGGCATTGCGCACAACTCAATACGATATTGCCATCGATGTACGATACTTTCGCAACGTTGCTAGCACTTAGCCTTGTTCTCATTCTCGTGTGGCTGCTAGGCGTTGGCGGTGACCAAAGACGAGGAGGAGTTGCATTGGTTGCTGAAGGAGATCAAGTGGCGACTAGGCTCAGTAGCCAGCATTGAGTACCGAACAAAGATCGAAGCGGTGCTAGTTTCACTTCAGAAACCCCAAACATAACCAGTCGTCGTTGCGTTGGCGCCAACAATTCCCGCGCTCTTTCCCCGCCATTTTCTGCCTTTGCTTTTTCTCTTTTTTGGCCGGCACGGAGTCTTCCAGAACCTGCGATCGTGCGCAGCATCTCATTCAATCAACCGTTTTTTTGTCCCATTGCGCATCTCGCGATTGGATTGCACGAATCCACAGGCGCACCTGTACAAGATGGCCACGAAACGCACCAGAGAGACGCGAGACCGAGAGGATAAGGGAGACAGTGACGGCATTTTCGGCAGCTTCAAGCGCCTAATCAACAATTTCCTCTTCCCTTCATACGGCTCAGCTACGACTGATGCCACCACCTTTGTCTCAGCCACTCCTGCTGCCCCCGCAGCCACAGCCACAACCTCGCATTCGCGCTCTCCGCCCCAGCTGCCCGAGCGATCTTCGAAGCGTCGCCGCCTTGTTGTTGACGCGTCTGAAGATGAGGCGAGCGAAGAAGAGCAGGAGATGGAACAAATTGAGACGAGCGAAGCAGAGCCGCAGCTGAGCGAGATGAGCCTGGGAGAACTTAAGAGGCGTGGCTACTCCCTTGAGGAAATCTCGAGGATCTTTAACAACGAGCCTATC
>NAVB01000722.1:0-98630 GCA_002179805.1 Acanthamoeba lenticulata
TTTTTATATTAATCTTTCTTTTTGGCTCACGTGCGGGTGGACGCGTGCAAACACACGCTGTTTTTTACCCCTTCCTACACGCACGAAATAGATTGATGAAAGTCAGGGCCTGCTGTCCGGTGAGAAGTTGCTCCGGACGGCACAAGGGGAAGTGGTGGTGCGCCAGGAAGGCGGGGGCGACCTGCCGCGTAAGGGCACCCTTCACCTCACCAACTACCGCCTTTTCCTGAGCGAAGTGGTGCGTGCCTCGCGCTTCGGCACACACGACGCTCATCTGCTACTGAATTCTGCCTCTGTTTCTGCTACTTCGTCCTTACTCATGCGGCACTCCTCTACCAGGCCTCGGACAAGAAGTACTGGATCCCCTACAACCTCATCATCCGATGGAAGGCTTCTGTCGACAAGGACGTGGGCGTTCAGATTGTTGTTGACTGCAAGGATTTCAGGTCTCTGCTCCGCCTTTGCGCTCATGCGCGTGCCGTGCAAGCCTTCTGCGCTGCTGACCCCGGAAGGACATACGTGGATGGACAACAGGTCGGTGGCGCTGCACTTCTCACGGAGCGACGACCAGCAGGTGGCGCTCAAAGCGCTCAAGGCGCACCTCGCCTACACGAGCGTCCACGAGTTTTACGCGTTCCAGAACAAAGAGCGTTACCCGATCGCGTCCGAGCTGGTCGGATGGCCCATCTATAGCCTGGAACGCGAGCTCGAGCGGCAAGGCGTCAACTATGGCGAGAAGGGCGCCTGGCGCATGATCGAAAACACGCAGTACAAGAAGAGCCCGACTTATCCGAGCAAGTTTGTCGTCCCTCGATCCATGAACAAGGCCAAGCTCTTCAAGGCGGACGTCTACTTTGCTCGGCGGGTCGTGGCCTTTAGCTGGAAGAACCCAGGCGGGGACGGCGCGCTCTTCCGCTACACGGCGCACATCGGCTCCCACATGTGCCGCGACCTGCACGGGGGCGGCGCTACCGGCCACAGGCCCGACCGCCACGCCGAGATCGAGCTCAAGGAGCCGATCTTCAAGCACATCCTCAAACTCTACCCCTCTACCGCGGTACGTCCAGCAGGACCCGAGCTCGTGGCCCGAGTCAACCTTTTTCCCTCATGAAACCCTCCGCCCTCCCTCAAGAATCTGCACATCTTGGCACTGTGCCCGCTGGCCGCCGTTACGCGCCCGGGCGGTGACGTGTTCGAGGCGAAAAACCGGATCAAGGTGCATGTGGCCACCATGATGAACAGCATGGAGGTCAGCAACAACCTGTTGCGGCTGGGCGAGTACATCATGCGGTTCTACCCCAAGTGGAAGCGCTACTTGTCGTCTGGTATGCTTGCGTCCCTCAGCCGGAGGCCTTCCTGATGAATCCCAGCTGAGATGGACGGGCGCCCATGCATGTGCAGGCGCGCCGCTGGACTTGATGGCCGTCGAGATGGCCGAGGACCTCAAGGAGACCAAGTGGCTGACCTGCGTCAAGCAGCTCCTGCGCGTCACCAAGATTGCAACGTCGGTCCTTCTGGCCAACGAGCCTTTGGTCGTGCGGGGCGTGGCCAAGAACATCGCCGAGCAGCAGATCACCTCCCTCGCCCAACTCTGCCTCGGTACAGCTGCTGTACAGGGTGGTGGTGTTGGATTCGTGGTGGTGGCCGAATGCTCATGAGTTGTTATTGTTGTTGTGCAGACCCGTTTTACCGGACGATGAAGGGCTTCAGCATCCTCGTGGAGAAGGAGTGGCTCAGTTTCGGTACCGTTAAGGCACCTCTTTGAACCGAGCTTGGCATGAAGTGGTCTGTGTCTGACTGATCGATCGCTCACGCATCATCGAAACAGGGCACAAGTTTTGGCAGCGGCCGACCAAGAAGAAGGCGTCGCCCGCGCGCAGCGCCAAGCAACTTTGCGGGCCGTTTCTCTTGTGGCTCGATGCCGTTTATCAGCTGTGGGACCTGCGGCCACAAGCCTTTGTAACTTCACCTCCCAAGCACTCACCTGTCGCTTCCCCCTGACTGACCGGTCGTCAAACTGACTTGCTCGGACAGGAATTCAACGCCGATTATCTGGTTGCTTTGATGGATGCCGTGTACAGGCACGATGATTCATCTCACCGCCACCCAAAGTGAGGGCTAACCTGCTGGTCCTTGGCGTTTGCGCGTGTGCTGCAGTTCGCGGTTCGGCTCGTTCCTTTCCAACTGCGAGAAGCAGAAGAACGACGAAAACTTTTACACCGGCTCTGTGCGTTTTGTCCTCTTGCTCATCTGAAGATTGTCGCTTGATGATGGAAGCCTGACCGGCCGAATCTGGAACACAGGTGTCGGTGTGGAGCTACCTCGACGTCTACAAGCAAGGCTACATGAATCCCGTCTATGACGATTCCGCAATCCCTCTGGGCAAGTCCTTGGTACGCCGTGTTCACACCTCCTCTGGTCGTCAGCTTGATCGATAGGTGACATTCAATGACTTTTGCGTGCGATTATGCAGCCGATCAAGCCTCAGTTCGTGAAGCTGTGGACGGGCTATTACCTGCGATGGGAGGGCCAGAAGGCCGATATGCGGGCCGGCGCCAAGATCGTCGACTTTTGCGCACGTGAAGCCTTCCGGCCACAGGACATGAAGGACGAAGAGCTCGACCTCGACTTGTCCAACGCCGAGTTGCACACCCTCCCGATCTCCCTGATGCGCCAGGTCGAGACGGCATCGAGTGGCCACCTCCGCCTGCAGAAGAGCACGCGCGGCGAGCTGCAGCCGGACCAGTGGGGCCCGAGCGGCGGGATCGACCGACACCTGTGGCGGCTGAAGGACCTGCGCACGCTGCGGCTGAGCCACAACTTCATCAGCTCGCTGGGCTTGCTCGACGTCAAACGGATCCAGCACCTGCAGGTGCTCGACCTGTCCTACAACCAGCTCAAGGGCGCCTTCACCTCCAAGCACCCGATCGTCCGGTCGCTCTTCACGCTAACCAACCTGCGCGAGCTCAAGCTGCGGGGCAACCGCATCACCAAGCTGCCGCAGGAGGTCTCGCAGCTGACCAATCTCACCCTGCTCGACCTCAGCGACAACCGGTTCGAGGAGATCCCCTCGTCGCTGATCAGCCTGGCGAACTCGTTGCGCTGCCTCTTCCTCGCCCACAACCACACACTCGAGAACTTCGACTTCCCGTCGTCGATCAACTACCTCACCAACCTGCGCAAGCTCGACGTGCAGGGCAACCACTTCCACTCGCTGCCCATGTCCCTCTTCGAGAAGCTGGTGCACCTCGAGGAGCTCAGCCTCAGCGACAACTACTTCCCGACCCTGCCCCCGTGTGCGCCGCAGAGCCTCAGCGCCCTCTACAAGCTCGACCTGAGCCACCTGCGCCTCAATGACTTTACGCTGCCGCAGCAGGTCATGGTACGTTCTCCACCCTTTGTGATGCCCCCAGTTCGGCCCAGAAAGCTGACCAAGCTCTCGTCTCAGATGACTACGCTGCGCGAGTTGCGCGTAGTCGACATGGGGCTCACGACGCTGCCATCGACTTTCTCCAGCCTGCAGGCGCTGGAGTACCTGGACCTCTCCGACAACCTGCTGCTGGCGTTCCCCAGTTCCCTCGTTCAGCTGACGTCTCTCAAATTCCTGTACCTGCGCAACAACAAGCTGGCCTCACTCCCGCCACAGATCGCGCAGCTCCGGTCCCTCGTGGCGCTCGATGTCGGCGTCAACCAGCTCCGGGCGCTTCCCATCCAAGTGGGCTCGCTCAAGAACCTCACCACGCTCGACTTCTCCTTCAACGCCGTCCGCGAGCTGCCGCCCCAGCTGGCCATTCTGCCCGCCTTGACTCACCTCTCCTACGACGGCAACGACATCGTCTACCCACAGCCGCCCATCCTCGCCATGGGCCAGGACGCCGTGCTGCGCTTCATGCGCCAGCTGCTCGACGGCCAGGAGCAGTGCAGCCGCATGAAGCTCATGCTGGTGGGCCAAGAGAACGTGGGCAAGTCCACCCTCCTGCGGGCTCTTCGCCACAACTCGTCCCCCAAGCCGGCCAAGATGACGCTGCGCAGGGCGGCCGATGGCCTCGAGAAGAGCATGCAGTACGCCCTTTAGACTTAATTATTTAATTTATTTGATTAATTGAATGCGTGGGCGCGAGTAGAAGCAACATCTCGACGGACGGAATCGACATCTCGCAGTGGGTTTTGCCAGTGCGGGTGCCCTCGGCGGACGCCGGCGCTGCAGCTGAGGTCAAGGAGGTCACCCTTTCCGCATGGGACTTTGCGGGTACGTCACCCACCTCTACGCCGTCGACTGGCGCGTTCTGGGCTTATTGGCTCGATCACCTTCAGGCCAAGAGATCTATTACTCCACCCACCAGTTCTTCCTCTCGGAGCGGTCGCTGTACCTGTTCGTGTTCGACGTCTCGCAGCCCAACATGGAGCAATCTTCGCGCATCGAATTCTGGTACGCCAGGTGGCCTGTGGCTGCCAACAAAAGATGGTTGAATAACATGAACGTGTGATGCGGCATGCCGCAGGCTGCGTTCCATTCGTGCGCGCGCCAAGAATGCGGCGGTGATCGTGGTCGGGACGCACATAGACGAAAAGATCTGCACCAACCACTATTTGGAGCTGCGCCGCCACTACGTCGAGGAGTTCTGCGCCTCGCGATATCCCAATATTCGGGTTCGTTTTCGTCCGCCAACGGCCGTCTTCTGGTCAATTGTTTCAGCTCAAGTGCTGAGGCCTGAAATTTCAGGGCATCGCGTTCGTGAGCTGCACGACGGGCAAGGGGCTGGATGTGCTGCAGGCCATGATCGAGGAGACGATCGTTGCGCAGGGCCACATCCACGACGTCCTGCCCAAGTCCTACCTCCACTTCGAGAGCCTCATCCTGAGCCACAAGACCAAAGGCGCCAAGCGGTCTCTGAGCGTTGGCGGCGGCCAGCCGTCGCCGCAGGCGCCTCCGCTGAGCCAGTCGACTGCCATGCTCGGCAAGCCAGCGGCATCTGCTCAGAGCCAGTCGTCCGCCGTGATCGACAAGCCGGTGGCGGGAAGCGAGGCGCAGGTGCCCATCATCTCCTACGAGGAGTACAAGTCCATCGCCCGTACGCCACAGCCTTGCCCCCCATTTCTGTTTGTTTGAATTTTACTCATTTTTTCGAATCATTTTTTGTTGACAGAGCTGTGCTTGATTGAGAACAAGGAACTGGAGATTGCCACGACGCTGCTGCACAACCTGGGCAGCATCATCTACTTTGGAGATGACGAAAAGTTGGCTGACGTGGTAATTCTCGACCCGCAATGGCTCACCGACGTGATGAGTTCTATCGTCACCACAAAACACAACTACGTTTCTCGGCGTGAGGTACCTTTTATTATTGTTTAACTTTTAATTTCTAAATTGTTTCTAATTTTGCTGACGATCCATATCATCAGGGCATACTACATCACTCCATCTTGCCGCTGCTCTGGCGCGAGCCCGAGTTTCCTGCATCGCTCCACGCCTTCATTTTGGCCCTTCTCAACCGCTTCGAGATCGCCTTCACCATGGACAACGTGCGCATCGACGAATCGCCCACCGACTCGCCAACCCAGATCACCGCGGGCACGCAGATCAACTACCTCGGCGTGAGCCTCATTCCGTGCCTTCTTGCTGAGGAGCGGCCCAAGGACTTGGACTTGCTGTGGCCCAAGCGCAGGTGCCGTTCCCCCCCCCGCAATTTTCATCTCTTCGTTTTCGTTCTTTAGCTTCACTTTTCGCGAATATTCCTGACCGTGAGATATTGGCCGAGCCAGGCGCGGGGACGGCGTCTCCGAGTTCGGCCGGATCTATCGATTCAACTTTGTGCCGGCGGGCTTCTTCGGGCGGGTGATGGTGCGCCTGCTCAACTTCAAGCTGGAGAAGGCGGAGAAGTACTGGCGCAATGGTTTGCTCCTGCACAATCACCCGGAGAAGGTCCTGGTCGAGTTCCTGCCGTCCGTGAATCAGCTCAACATCACCATTCGCACCGCAAGTGAAGTGGAGGATCCTTCGTCGTCTTCGTCCTCTTCCTCGTACTCGTCTTCCTCGGACAGCGAAGAGGAAAGCGCAGCCGAGCGGGCGCGCGACAGGATGAGCCGCCGTCTCGCACTTCACAAGCAGCGAAAAGGTTGGTACCATCATGCGGCTTAGGTGTTGAGAAGTGTCGACTGACCTTGCATGCGTTGTGGGGTGCAGAGAGCTTCCAAACGCTGTCTTTGTTGGTGTTTGCGGCGGTGGACGCCCTGATCAACGATTGGTACAACCTGGAGGTGCGCATCTCCGTGCCGTGCGCCCATTGCGTGGACAACGAGCTCTATCCACCGTACCAGTTCCCGTTCCACGTATGTGCCAACCCTCTTTCGCGTTTTAAGGCCAATTCGAATGATTTATCTTTTGAATGTCGGGAACAGGAATGCCAAAGCGCTCTGTTCAAGAGCAGCAGCGCCTACGCCGCATGCATGCGCGACGCTCCCGCGCCGGTGCTCGGTACGGACGTCCAGACTAAGACCTTGCCGCAGCGGCACACCTGACCCTGCCTCGCCCCGCCCTCGCTGCTCGCAAAGCAGAGGCCGTCAAGCCGGAGATGCCGGACGAGATCGAGGGAAGAGGCTCACGCATCAACTACGTGCGGCTGGATAAGCTCGTGCCCGACGTGGCCATGGTGCACCTGCAGGCCTCCCGCATCAACTTTGCCGAGCTGCAGCTGGCCAACCTGGTCGGCAAGGGCAGTTTTGCCGAGGTAAACTCCCTCCCCCCTTCACCCCAAGTTTGCACCGAGGCTGTGAGCCGCCCAGGCGTCGATCCAAACCTGACGATGACGACGACGTGGTTGGGCGACGGGCTTCAAGGTCTATCGTGCGATTTGGCGGAAGCCCAAGAAAAAGACGCGGAAATGCGAAAAAGAAAATAAGAAAGTCGCAAAAGAGAGAGCCGGCAGTGATGAGGAAGAGGAGGATGAGGAGGACGAGCTTAGCGAGACCGACACCGAGACGGAGACGGAAACAGAGACCGACACCGAGACGGAAACCGACATGGAAACCGACACCGAGGACGAGTCGCGCATCAGCCGGCTGGAGTACGAGGAGGAGACCGTCGCCGTGAAGAAGCTGATGTTCACCGAAGAGGAAGATCTCCCGCCGGAGGACACCGTCCGCGCCATCGAAGAGTTCCGCAACGAAGTCTGGATCATGAGGCATGCCTTCCCCACGTTGCCCTTCTTAGTCGCGCGTCCGCCTACTCCAGCCCTGCGACTGCTCACACGTGTGTGTGTGTTGGGTGCGCGCTGTATGGCAACAGCGGCGTGGTGCATCCCAACATCGTGCCGCTCAAGGGCTTCACCATGGAGCCCTGCTGCTGCATCGTCACCGAGTTCATGGAGGGCGGGAACCTGTGGGATTTCATCCAGCGCGAAGACAGCGGTATACTTCCCCTGCGCCTGGCCTTTGGCCTTGAGCCCGCCGCGGGCAGCGCCGTCACTCATCACGTGACCTTTGTGGGTTTTATAACAGCGACGGCGCTGACGTGGCCCCTGCGGCTGAAGATCGCCAAGGACGTGGCCAAGGGCATGACCTTCTTGCACTCGATGAACCCGCCCATCATGCACCGCGACCTCAAGACCCCCAACATCATGGTGCTACTCCACACACCTATATGTTTCAATGGGGCATCTTCTTAATGAGCCTTTTCTCTTTCGATTGTGACAGCTGGCCGACATCTCCCCGCAGTCGCGCGTCGTGGCCAAGGTCATCGACTTTGGCGTCTCGTCCTCGGCTCTCTCGGCCGTGGGCCGCAAGGTCGACTGTCCCGTGTGGCTCGCGCCGGAGATCATCCGCGGCAAAGACTACTCGGTCAAGAGCGGTATCCTCTTCCCCTCCCCTTGCGCATGCATACCTTGCATTCCAGCCCGGCTCGAGCTCAAGCCTCCGATCGCCACTACACAGACGTGTACTCGTTCGGCGTGATCCTGTACGAGCTGCTGGTCCGGCACCGCTACTTTGCCGAGGACCTCTGGATGAGCAAGCTCGAGGCCAAGATCATCGGCGGCGCTCGCCCCACGGTACCCGACGACTGCCTGCCCGAGTACCGGTACGTCGCGCCTCTACTTGGGGAGGGTCCTTTTCCCCTTCCTTGATCCCAACCCTGAAACGTCGGCCGTGCGCGTAGGGCGTTGATCGAGGAGTGCTGGCAGCCGGAGCCCGCCAAGCGACCGTCGTTCGGCCAGGCGCTTGCCGCGCTGCAGACCATGTTCGAGCACTATCATTCCGAGGACGCGGCTTATGACCTTGTCAACAATCTGGTCGACGACAACATCAACAACGGCAACGACGCCGAGCACCACGCACCGGGCGCGGCGCGATCGCCCGTGCGGCGGCAACCGCCGGCAATCGCCGTGTCATCGGCCCCTCCGTCGCCGATCGCCGCCCCGGAGGCGATGGCACTTGAGCCGCTCCCGGCTTCGCCCCGGCCCGCGACTGAACAGAGCCCGGCCAGCCCACTGCCGACTGAGGTCCCTGTGGACGTCGAGGCCGAGCCCAAGTCGCGACGCGACAGAAACGAGCGGCGCTCGAGGCGCGAGTCGCGCGGGTCGTACCAGGTCTGCAACCTGACGCGACGGTCGACGCGGGTCTCGACGGCCGCCGTGCAGCAGAGGCGCAAGGCGGCGCTCAAGGAGGGCGAGGCGGTCGAGGCCCAGCGCTACCAGCGGAACATCCAGCTGGAGAACCTCGCCCAAAAGTTCAGCGTCTGGCAGAGCAAGGTGCACGCCTCGTGCCGCCGCACCGCCCTGACCATCGTCGCGCCTCGGTCGCCCGTCCCTACCTCGGCCGCGGGCTCGCGCCGCGCCTCGGAGGACGCTGGCACCGAAGAGGAGCCTTCCTCGCCCCGCCCCGCGACCGCGTTGGCCGAGGCGGCGCCAACGGTGAGACGGCGCCTGACGATGGGCGAGCGCGGGGGCGGCGCTGAGGAGACCTCCAGCAGAGAACCCGACAGGCTCGAGAGGCGGCCGAGCGAGGACTGGGTCTCGAGGAGGCCGAGCCGCGAGGCGGCCGCGGTGCCCATCGTTGCGATCGTGGTCGACACCGAAGCCCAAGGCGACAGCGCACCGTCGTCAGCTGGAGCGGCGGTGGCCGCGCAGCACGAGCAGCCAAAGGAGGCCGCGGAGGAGTCGCAGCTGAATTCAGTCGTCCGCTTGAGCGTCGGCGAGGCCAGCGACTCGCGCACGAGCTTCAGCTCCATTGGGGAAGACGAGGAGGCCAGTAGCCTGCGTACGGAGGAGGCCGATGGGGAAGCCAGCGACGACGATCGCGCCGAGGCCGACGCCATCTTCGAGATGGAGGAAGTGGACAGCCCCCGACCGTCCGGCGAGGCTCAGCTGGGTGAGCCCGCTGGGCCAGAGGACGATGAACGACTGCGACGCAAGCTGCGTGAGATCGAGGAGCGACGGCAGCGCGTGCACGAATACGCCCTCAAGAAGCGCGGGAAGGCCAGCAGCAGCAGCAGCAGCGCTGGCGGACCCAAGCAGGACAGGCGGGTCAAGCGCCGCAGCCGCTCGATGGAGGATCAGCGGCGGGACCGGGAGCAGCTCAACAAGGATGAGCAAGCCCGGCGTCGAGCCGAGGAGCGTGAGCGCGAGATGCTCGAGCGCAAGCTGTTCCTCCAGAAGCTCGAGCAGGCAAAGGCCGAACCTTCCTCTGACGTCATCTCCAGCTCCACCAGCGACATTGTGGGCAACAGCAGCAGATTCGAGTCGCCGCCGCCGCTCTCTTCGTCGTCGTCGTCCCCGTCCTTGCCCGTGCCGCGGGTGAAGTTCCGCCACGTCAAGCAGCTCTCCTTCGGGCGGGGCATGGTCACGCCCAGCTCGCTGGAACGGCCTTCGTGGATGGTACGCCACCTGGTCTTCTATGCGCTCAGCCATCCTGGTCGATGATGCCTTGCTTCAGATCGGACTGACCACGACAATGGTGCAGAAGGGAAGCCCGGTGGGGTCGCACCGAGGGAGCCTGCCCAACACGCCTGATGGGCCTACCCTCCCGGCGCTGAGGGAGAGCCCGCCGCCAGACGACAAACCGTCATCATGAGCACACAGGAGGACGTTGGCGTTGTCTTTTGGCTGGCAACCAGGTAAATTAATGAGGCTTTCCTTTCTTGTATTGAATTTCCTTATTCTGGCCCTGGAAAGCAAATCGAAAGAAAACAACCAGAGAAGACCAACACGAGCTGGAAGTAAGAGAACGTGGCCAAGCGTAGTTGCCTCGACCAAGGCAACTTGAGACAAGAGTGGTGGCCACTGTACCCTATGTCTTCGTACGAAAACGTAGAGAGAATGATGGGACCTATCAGACGCCTGACGGGGTCCCACTCCTTCTCTGCGCCAAGCTCGCCCGCAATGATTTCACCAAGCGACGATGAGGGCACCCTCCCTTCGTCATCATCAACAGTGCGAACACGCGTCAAAGAGGGGCGCGTTATTGAACAGCTGCTGGAGATAGAGCGTGAGAAGGAAGGGGGCACCACGAAAAGCGAGGGATTTAGCATGGTCGAGCACCTCACTATTGCCCTGCTGGGCGGGGGAGCCACCGGCAAATCCTCACTCATCGTACGAATGCTCCGAGATGAGTTTGTAGATGACGACGCCAACGATCCGACTCTGTTTGACGAGTACCACCTCGACTACGAGTTTGAAAATCGTTCTTGTGCGTAGAGCTCTCCTCTTACAGTCTCGCTGTTCAGTCAACTATCGCACTGCTTGCGCACCGTGCTGACTGGCTACATCCATGTTGAACTTGCAGATAGCATAACACTGCATGACACAGGTAATGCCTTGCTTTCTTCCTCAAGTTAACGCTGTAGCTATGACTGACCTTGTTGTAGCGGGACAGGAGCAGTACGCAGACCACCGGACCGAGTCCATCCAGCAAGCCAAAGGCTTCATTCTGGTCTACGACGTGACACAGAGGTAATGAACGTCTCTGGGGACATCTCCTTGGTCTCTCTTGCGGTCGCTGAAGTCTAGCCGTGCAGGATCTCTTTTGAGGAGGTGGAGGGGTTCATCAACGAGGTGTGCCGAGCGCGACAAAAAGATACTCGGGACTTGCCCATCGTCATCGTCGGCAACAAGGGGGACGTGCTCGACGAAGAGAGAGCTGTATCCAAGGTGGAGGCGCTCAAGTTTGCCGAAGATAACGGCTCCCCTCTCATTGGTAGGTTCTATCTTGACCTTCTTCACCAGCGACAAAGACGCTCAAGAGTCGTTTGTTGCAGAGGCAAGCGCACGAACAGGCCGCAATGTAAAGAAGATCTTGGAGAGGCTCCTGCAGGAAGTCACCTACTACGATACAAAGGCCGTAAGAGGAGTCATGTACATGTTGAAGGGCTCGTTCACAACATCCACAATCCGATCCTTAGGTGCGGCATTCTCATCAATTGTTGCTACCCAAAGAGCCAAGCTGATTGTGCAAGACAGGGAGGCCAAAGTGGACCAAGTTCTTCGTGCTTCTTGACCGAGAGAACTTCTCCTGGTTCGCCAGTAAGAACAAACGGAAGGCCCAGGGCTCCATTCCCCTGTCCACCATCGTTGGTATCCGGTACGTGAAAGCAACGTTGTTGTGCTACAACGTGCTCATCTCGTGTTGTTGTCGTACCGCGTAGTGAGGCGGAGAAGGAGACGCAGCAACCAAACTCGTTCGTCATCAAGGGGCTCAGCACGGCCTTCTGCTACACGGAAACCAGTACGCCGTCTTTAGCTTGAGCTTGGGGAAGAAGAAGCGATTCTGAGCTCACCGTTACTCACAGGCGAGGAACGAGACATGTGGATCAGCGAGCTGCGGATTCACGCCTCCAAAGCGCAACATGACCGGGAGATTGGTACCGACATGAGCCCACCGATTGTTGAATAAGGCCGCTAAGAGTCTCTTCTCGCACAGGGAGCGGAGAAGAGATCGTGCTCACGATGGACGGAGTGCTGGTAGCGGAAGAGATCCACTCCTTCGACCCCGACATGCTTAAGAACCTCGTCCACGTCAAGTACGACAAGCTCCTCCCATAGGCGTAGCATGATGATCATGAACCAACTTGCACATACACACACACGCACACAACGACCCACACCAGGGCCCTGCGAGCCTACAAGGGCCAGGTGGAGAGCGAGCTGAGCTTCAACAAGGGCCAGGTCATCAAGGTGCTCAGGAAGGAGGGCGACCGATACAAGGGCATGCTGGGCCGACGGAAGGGCTGGTTCCCCGCGAGCCACGTCCAGGAGGTGGCGGGGGCTGGTGCCGCGACTGCGGTTGCCACGGCAGACGCAGCCTCCGCCGACTCGGACTCGGGCGAGAACCAGCTGAGCCTCAGCAACGGCAGCGTGTCGTCCGAGAGCGAGGCCTCCATCGAGACTGTGCCGCTGGCCAGCAGCCCCGCGGGCAGCGCAGCGGCGGCAGTGGTGGAGGCGGCAGTCGCGGTGGGAGGCATCGACGAGACGCCCCTCAAGACAGCCGCGACCACGACAGGGGCGGGCGAGGAGCAGCAGGCAACCCTGAAGAAGAAGCCCAGCCGTCTGCGGTTCCTCTCGTCCGGCGGCAGCGGCCTCCTATTCAGAGATCGGGACAAGAAAGCTGCCAAGGACAAGCAGACGTCGATTGACACCGAAAGTAAACACTGAAAGAAATCAACTCAACAAACTGTTGGGCTGTTCGCGCTGTATATGACGATATGGCAGGGGGCGACAGAGTAATCCACCATTGTGGAAGGCCAAAATTTGTGTGATTTGGGGGAGGAGAAGAGAAGAGAGGCATCAAGGTTTTAGCTACCACTGGCGCAGCCACGGCAACCGCAGTGTAGGCACTCGACGATCTTGTCCTCTTCGAGCTTGTCCGCCGGTACACGGCAGATGCAGGTCGTAGCGAAGTTGTGATCGCGCGTTTGAATGCATCGCAGGCAGCACAATCGCTCGTAGCCAGGCTTCTTCCATTTTGCGATGAGCGCGGCGTCGGCGTACTTTTCCTTCAAACACCACTCGTAGAGTTCCTTGCTGATCTTCTTCTTTCGGTAGTACATGTCGAAGATGTATCGGCTGCGCTGGTGGTGCAGACGGAAGATGGGCCACACCGATTCAGCCTTTCGCTTGCCCTCGTGCGGATCGTTCTCAGCATCCTTCATCTTCTGTGCCATCTCGTTGAGTGTGGGCTCGATCAGCTCCCACCCCTCAGGGGGCTGCTTCCTCGACGTGCGCACCTTGGGCATGTTCTTCCTTCTGATTTACAAATTGGAATCGCTTGCGCAGCCTTTTTCTTTCTGTGGACGGAAATTTTTCGCTCTTTTCCTGCCCGCACGGCTCGATGGCGCCAAACGGCTGCTTATGTGCGCGAATCGCGCTCACCCAATGTCCGAGTAATGAAGTCTCTGGTCGGGTTGTCTTGCCGTCGCACACAAGAGCCCTGTTGGATTTGAATGGCATCGCAGGACAAGAAGACTAAGGGGGAGACTGTCATCGTAAGGCGCCCCCGCCGGGAGCTCATGGAGGTGGAGGCGCCTCCGCCTGAGCTGGTCATGTCACGCGATGAGATGCCCAAGGCGGGTGCATTTGATCCAGCATTCCCATCCGAATTGGAGGGTCTCGTACCACACGAAGAATGGGCACAAATCGTCGACCGCTTGGACGAGATATGGATTCCGTTCTTCAAACGCGAACAAGAGATTGAGAGTTGCTCGATGTGGCTGTGCTGTTGCTGCTGTTGCACGCTTGGCCTCTCTCTATGCGCCATGTGCTGCTACTCTTCGTGCGCTGGCAACGGGCTTGACAAGAGGAAGGTCGAAGGCCGGCGTCGCATGAAGAAGTACTTCGAGGAGGAGCTCAATCCCAAGTACAGCGAAACTGGCGTGCGATTTGCTGTCTCCCCCACGATCAAGACCTTCTACGTGGAGATTCGAGTAGCCGAGCCTGGCTCGCCGGCGGCGGAAGGAACTCGATCTCGAACCGATTCGAGCGATGAGGAGAAGGAAGGCGAGCCTCTGCTTCGGCGGCAAAAGGAGAATTACGGCAACGGCACATCGTCTTCGGCTACGGCTGCTGATTCGAGCTTCAACCCCGCTGCTTCCTCTCCCGCCCAGGAGCCTGATGCTGACCCGAGCGCCGATGGTCTTGACGGACTCGACTAAACGCCTTCAGTTTCAAAAGAAAGCGTGTATCAGGGGCCTTATTTATTGCGAACCAAGACGAACAGAACGGTTCACCATGCTTGCTGTTGTCGTTGTTGACGTTTGTGGTCTCGTTCCTGTGGTCGTTGTGGGTCCTCGCCGTAGTGCAGGCAGTACCTGTCCTCCCCACCACCAAGCCCAAGCGTAAAGATGGAGAACCCACTTGTCATGCCACCCTCCTTCATGATGTCAAGTGGCGAACCTCGCGTAGACGTCGGGCCGCATCTCGACGCGCAGGCGTGTGCGGCCGGTGTCATCGGCCTGCACGTTGCGCACGCGCCCGTGGGTGGCGAGAAAGTCGAGCCGCTCCTGCTCGCCTTCGCCCAGCAGGAGCTCGTACACTTGTGGACCAAGACTGATGTCAATTTTTCAAACACCAGAGGAGGTGTGCATCATGGTAAAGTCGGCGCACCTCGTCTGTGCTCTGGATAGAGGGCCTGCAGTCGCTGATCGATGGCCTCCAGCAGGTCCGCGCACCCGGCACCGGTGCGGGCCGAGATGGGGAAGATGTGCCGCCCTGAGCGCTGCGATCTGGCGGAGACCAGCTCGGACAAGGCCATCGGATCTGGACGCGCGTGTCACAAGTGAATCGACTCAGCCAAACGGGCTGTGCGTGGGCTGGATGAAAAGCGCCCGGACGGTACCCAAGAGGTCGATCTTGTTCCAGACTTCGAAGTGCTCGGTCTCCACGTCCGATCGCAGCCCAATCTCCTTCATGACCTTGAGCACGTTGGCCTTTTGCATTTCCGTCTCGGCCTGGTGCGAGTATGAGAAGCCACCACGCGTGTTGGTCAGTGTTCTCATGGAACAAAACGTGGAGGTCACCAATGTACATTGGTGATGTCGCGGACGTGAAGGAGAATATCGGCTGAGCTGATTTCCTCCAGCGTCGAGCGGAATGGTGCGACGAGGCCGTGAGGCAGGTTGGAGATGAAGCCTGTCCACCGCCCCACGGTCGCCACCAAAGTCAATCTTCACATCACCAGAGCCGGTTCTATGCCGGCAACGTACCGACTGTGTCAGCGGCCAGAGCGCAACAGCCCGACGGCAGCTCAAGCCTGGCACACCCCCACCGCCCCACACACGCGCTCGGGTGAGCAACCAGCCGAGAGCGCAGAGCGGTCGGGGACGCACTTGCGCATGAACGTGTGGAGTGACGCAAAGAGCTGATTTTGACTCACGAGCGACGTGCCGCACAGCCGGTTCAACAGGGCCGACTTGCCTGTTGCGTATTGGATGATGATGAGCGAAACGGATGATGACTGAGACGTTGTTGTGGACGACCAAGTACCCGCGTTGGTGTAGCCCAAAATGGCGATCGTGGGCACGTCCTGCTTCTTCCTCGAGTCGCGGTGGAGCTGCCTCGTCTTCTGCAGCACCTCGAGTCGCGTCTTGATCTTCTTCTCGCGCACCATCAAGTGACGCCTGAGCTCGATCACGTCAGTGACCGCGAGCTAGCGCATCATCGCCGCCGTCCGCATGGAAAGCGCTCTCGAGCAGCATCAGCAGCACCACCAACAGTGCGTACCGCTCGACCTCCAAGTTGGTCTCGCCAGCGCCAGACAGGAAGGCACCGCCGCCCCGCTGCTGGGCCAGGTGCTTGGACTCCATGGCCGACTTGAGGTGGACGCTCTTGTAGGCCAGGCCGGCGAGCTCGACCTGCAGTCGGCTCTCCTCGGACTGGGCCCGCTGGGCAAAGATCTCCAGAATGAGCCGATACCGGTCCATCACCTGCGCGTGGGCGGGTGGACGGGCAGGGAAGGTGAGGCCACACAACCTGGCTCACCAGCAACGTAAGAGAACGGAGGTCCCCGCGTGGATCAGACGTACTCGGACGCCCAGCATTTTGGCGAGCTTTTGGCCCTGGGCTGGCGTGAGGCCGTTGGTGTCGACCATGACCACGTCAACCCGCTTGGCCTGGCATATCTGCTTGAGCTCGACGATCTGTGGGATGGAACGAGATTGGAACAATGAGAGAGACAGAGAAGGGAGGGGCACCGGACCTTGCCCTTCCCGAGGAAGTGGGACGGGTTGATGGTATTTACAGTCATGGAGATGGAATCCTCCACGGGCCACTCCAGCGCCTCGACCAAGGCCACTGTGGCAGTCCGACACGTGTTGTTGCTGATGAGCACACCCACACTCATTCACCTCTTCATGACCAGAGAGTGTCGTACCGGCCTCTTTAAGGCGAAGATAGGGTTGGTCTGTCCACGGCCGATGGAAGAGCAGAAGAACAACGTGAGCCTCTACGAAAACGTCCAACGCACACTCCAGAAGTGTAGGGAATGTACCTTGCCCGCTACAGAGCTGCTCCTCTTCTTCGTGTGGCGACAGGAGGTTCAACCGACGCTTTCGCTTGTCAGCGTACACCTCGCTGCGCATGTATGGGTGCACCACACACACCTGTGGTGTGCAGAGAATAAAGTAGGTAAAACATAAATTATAAAATATATAAATAAATATAAATAAATAAAACAGATATATAAACAGTACCCGTGGTGGGCGAGGTGCACTCCAGAAGCGGCCAGGCTGCATGGCATCCAGCGCCTTTTGGCCAGTCTCCTCCTCTCGAGTTGAGTTTTTGGCTTTGTTTGTGTGGCGCGCGGATTCGGTGTCTGAGAGGAAGGCATCTCCCCAATCTTCATCTTCCTCCGCTTCCGTATGCGAGGGCACGATCCGTCCGTGCCGCCAGTCATAATCGACGGCTGAGGTCCATACTTCAGACACCGAGCGAGCAGGTCGGGGCACGGCCGGAACCGGTGCCGTGTTGCTGGCGCGTCGAATGAAGATGCAGGTGCGACTGGCAATTGAGTGCGCAGAGGCCGGTCGTGCAAACCACATCCCACGCGCCACTGCAGTGCACGCAGTGCCACAACCCAGGCTGCGCCATCCTTGCTGCTGCATCTTCACGCGCAGCCGTCTGTCTGCTTTCGCGCCTGTGTTTGGTTGCCGCCTTTTTCCTGGTTTCTTTCTGCCAAGGCCTCTTGCTCTGGCAAAAGCAGTGTTTTATTATGCTACATGTGGCGTGCTACATGTCGTGTAGCGAGTCAAAACGTTGGCTCGTGCCTCGTGCGGATCATCCCCTGCTCTTGTTCATCTTCTTCTCCCTCCTCCTCCTCCTCTGCTTCGCGTAGTGGTCGGTGGTGATCGAGGCCGTCCGTCGTTGGTCGGGTGAGCATGAGGTCCGAGTGGTGGAGGCCGGGCGCATTCTGTAGCAAGTAGGCCCTGTAGCCAGCTCTGTCGCGCTCGAGCAGCCGCCGCCGAATACGGTTGAGGCACCGCTCCAGGCACAGCTCCACGTCGCAGTGCGTGCGGATGATGCTCAGCTCTGACGAAACACCACCACATCAGTTGTTGCAGGACTCGAGAGTTCCAAGTGGAGGCGGCACGTACTGGGCCACACCGACCGCTGGCCTTCGGCAATGCAGCGCTGCCGGTACTGCTCCGTCGGCGTATTCAGGATGCGCAGATAGTCTTTGAGGTCCACGCTGGGCACGATCGTGATATCCTGCATGTGTGGTGTGGTGTGGTGTGGTCGTTGCGGTTAAGACCTCTCCTTTGAACAGGGAAGAGGAAACGACACGACACGGACCCCTTGGAAGGGCTGGGCGAGGAAGGGTTGCATGAGCTTGGTGAGGTTGGGGAAGAGGCCCAGCTCGGCTACTTGGGTCACGCGGTGCCTCAGCTCGGACTCTAGCAGGAACTTGCACATCGTAAACGCCTTGCTTTCACGGCTCCGCACGCTGGCTCCCACAACAAAGAACAATAATCAGAAAAAACCACAAAGTAAACCACAAAATAATAAATAATAGTAAAATATTATCAACTATCCAACGGTACGTGGGGCGCACCTGAAGAAGGGGACGATGTGCGGGTTGACTTGCGACAGGATGGAGTGGTTGATGTTAAACAGCTCGGCCAGGCGCATCATCGGCAGGTTGTTCTCCACGTTTCCATGTGACCATTTGATGCCTGCGGGCTGGTAGAGGCGGATGGTGCCAGTGGCGTCCTTGGCCATCAGCTCCACGGGCTCATAGAGGCCCTGCAGTGCGCACGACGCGCAGGCTGCGCTCCAAATCAACTGCATCATCAACGATTCATAACGACAAACCATCAGCCTCCTTCTCATGGATCATGTGGCAAAGATGCCAGACTGGCGGGCAGAGATGACGCACCACGTTGGGGTGTGTGAGATAGTTGAGCAAGAGGGGCACTTCAAACTGCGTGGTCGACGCCACGGTGATGTTGAGGATGCGGCCCGTGCGATCGAACGCCTCCTGCACAGCAGATGAGGCGTGAGCGCTGAACAAAACACATGTTTGCGTCGATGGGGGAGGAAGGAAGCTCACCTTGAAGGTGACGTATTCGCCCAGATTCTGCTTCATCACGTTTTCGAGGACCTTGATGTCAAAGAGCACGCCCTTGGTGAGGAAGCGGCGCACCCGGCGTTCGAGCGACCCCGTTTGGGTGTGCTCAAAGGCCTCAGTGTCCTCGAGGCGGTTGTCAAAGAGCTCCGGCAGCTCTTCGTCCGTGCGCGTGCACAGGAGGGCCGCCACCAGGGCGCCCACAGAGGAGCCGGACAGCACGCGAGGCAGGAGCCGCTGCTCGAAGAGGGCCTTAATGACCCCAAAGTGGTACATTCCTGCGATACGCCAAGCGCAAGCCGCGTCAGCCAAGCCCAGGCCAGGCCAGTGCCACGACAACAGAGCCGACTAAGGGTTTACCGAGGGTGGCGCCTCCAGAGAGCACAAGCGCGGTGCGGCCAAAGGACTGGCGTGTCTCGAGGAAGAAGGCCAGCTTCTGGTGATCATCCAGGTCGGGGATCGTCTCCTCGCAGATGAACTCCAACTGCTGAACCACTTCCTGAATTGACAAAAAGCGGCAAGATTGAGGGTGTGCGCCAACTGCTGGGACGGTGACTATGATGGCGTACAGCGATGTACTCTTCGATGAGTAGCTTCGTCCCCGCGTAGCATTGGTTGTGCAACGGCGGCGCACCGATGCCGGCCAGGTTCCGGCGCAGTCCTGCGCGGCCACAGGATCAGCTCTGCTCTGCGCTCAGAGCTCACGCTCTCGATCCAGGGCACGCACCTCCACGTAGGGCGAGCAGAAGGGCTGGGTAATCGCGGCGCTCAGAGAGGCCCCGGAGCAGGTTCAGGCGCGTCCTGATCGTCTGCCAGTCGTAGTGCTCCGAACGCTCATCGGCCCGCCACTCTTCGTTGCCTGTCCTCTCGCCAACGTAAGACAGCGCGAATGGGGGATGATGAGGTCCCAGAGGCACACACGCGCGCTGCGACCAACCGTACCATCGAGAAAGTCGAGTTCTTGTGCGACTTGCAGGAACTCACTGCATGAGCTGGCCTCTGCAAGACGCCTCCGGAGGGTGTGCCGCCGCCATCGCTGCTCCACCGTGGGGCCCACCCACGGAGCCGCAAAGGCCGCCTCCTGTCCATGGGAGGCGAGATTGGGCGCGGGAGCGGATGGGCGGAGTGAGATGCGAAGAGGTCAGGCTGCCGCTCAAGACGAAGGGGAGAGTACCCGCCAACCACCAATCTCGAAAAATGTGTGCATGATGTGGCGCCATAAGCCCCAAATCCACACCCAAGGCCAAATAAAGTAGCTCCACACGCGCTGCCCAAAAGACCAACCCAAAAGGGTGGCCACGATGGAGGTTCTCAGATCCGCGGCTGCGCTGGTGTCCATCAAAACCCCATTGATCCGAAATGTCCTTCCCGATTTTTGTTGAATTCAAACGCAGGAAACGAAAAGAATTGAAAAAACGAGAACTTTTTACTTCCGCCAGGGTGCAAGCGGTGGCTTAGTCCTGCTCGTCCTCGGCATCGCTGCCCTCATCACCATCACCGCCGAGCGAGCCCTCGGGCACCTTGTAGATGCGCAGGAAGGGCTTGCTAGGATCCTTTACCATCACGTACGTGCCCTCGTCGAGCTCCTGGCACTTGTCGATGATGTGCTTGAGGATGCCCCACATGTTGGACGCCGTCAGACCGATCTGGCCGGCAAAGTCGACCGGGGCGAACGACGCCATGCCCACGATCTGGTGGCTCGACGCGTCCTTGGTGTTGGTGCGCGTGACGAACCTGCACATGTGCGAGATTTGTCAGCGTGTGTGACGTTGGGCACCGGCGTAGTGTGTGAGAGGGAAGGACGTACCCGAGCTTGAGCTGATGGACGCCGGCGACGATGGACTGCGCGGTCCACCTGGCGAGCTTAACCGAGTTGTTCTTGAACTCAGTAGCCATGACGGCACCACGCTGCGAATCGAGCTTCGACCTCCAGTCGATGCCGCTGGCTCGCGGATCGTACTCGTTGAGGGCCTTGATGTTGGCAAACTCGGTCGCGTTGTCCTTCTTGACCGCGGCGTCGAACTGGCATCGGGCAAGGAGCACGTTGCCGTCACCCAGGTCGAACCTGCGGTAGCGGTAGCCCACCGAGGCCATCTCCTCGTCGGAGAGGTTGCCCTGGAAGGGGTTGGGCTCGCCCAGGCGGTGCCAGTTGCCGTCGCGGACGAGGACCTGCTGGGAGAAGTTCTGGTTGATGAAGGTGGCCTCGTCGCTGAGCTTGAGCGGCGAGTTGATGGAGTTGGGGTCGTCATCGCGTGGCGGCTCGCTGGCGTTCTCGTTGACGGTGAGGTAGTCGAAGAGGGAGTTGTCGCGCTTGTCGAAATAGACCTTGGGGTTGTTGTCAACGAAGACGCCGTCCTCCTCGCGGTTGGGCGGGTTCACGCGTCGCACTACGATGTCCCACGAGTAGTTCGAGCGCGGGGCGGTCATGAGGACAGACAAAATGGCGTCGGTGGCAAACACATTGGCATCAGTGGCCACCTCCTCGTGGAGACGCGAGATGGCGGGATCATCGCTGGTAGTAACACGGAAGAAATTGCGATCAATGCGCTGCAGGGGCTTCTTGTTCTTGGTCGTGACCTGTTCGTAGGCCCTGTCATAGAATTCCACGGAGCCGGCCTGAAGCAGATCCTCGGGTTGACCCACTGGCTCCTTGTTGCGGATCTTGTGCAGCTGATTGAGGTCGAATTGCTCGACCACCGTCCATTCGGGCTTGACCTCGATGGAAGCCTCGCGGCTGAGCTTCTCGCCGAAGCGTCGGCCACCGAAGGCGCCAAATCGGCCGCCCTTACCGCCGCCCCACTTCTGCCAGCGCGCACCTTGGTGCTTACGGCGCTGCTCGTGATGCTTGCCGAAATTGGGCTTGTTCTGCGCGACGGTCTCACCGCGTCGGCGCGCTTGGGGCTTCTTCTGCCAGCCCTGCTGCCACCGAGGCTTGTTCTTCGACTTTTGCTTGGTCGATGCGGCGACCAGCTGGAAATCGCCACCCTCATCGGTCTCCTGATGGTAATAGTTGAATGCCGTGTCGGCTGAGCCATAGCTCTGCGTCTGACCCCTGTAGCCACGCCCTTGGTAGCCCAAATTGTCGGCAGCCTTGCCCAATTTGTCGCTCTTGCTGAAGGGAGCGAAGGGGATCTCCTTCAGCTTCGAGGGGATGCTGTCTTCCGTGGGGCCCCAGCCCTGCGGGTTGTCAAACACCACAGGCGGGGTGAAGTGAAGAGCGGGCGCAGTTTCGGCTTCCATGCTGCAGTAATGTAACGTGAGAGATCACGAAAAAATCCAGCAAGATGGTGCGATCCCCGCGGCACTGCGCAGCGGAAGAAATTGGGAAAGCCGTCGTGCGCGACTGCTGCAGAGAAGCTGACGGGTGCCAAAATTTTTGTTAAATCACCTCTTTCCCTCAGCCGTTTCTAGTTCTTTCTCTTCTTCTTTGCACTGCTGGCAGTCGCGCAACTCGCGTGAGAGCTTGCTGCTTGGGGACATCTGTGTGTCTGTTTTCCTGCGTGCGAACGGAACACGCGGCCAAGTGAGAGAGAAGAAGTCAACGAAAGAGGAAGAAGGGGATGAGTTCGACAGCGGCTGTTGAGGGGAGCTCCTCCCCATCATCGCCCGCGGTAGCGGACTCTCCGGCGAAGCAGCAGCCCGACGCCAAGAAGGCCGCCTTCTCGGAGGTGGTGAAGGCTGGCAGTTCCAAGAAGGTGGACACTGTCGCCGACTCTGCCGATGTGGCCGTCAAAGAGACCAGCAGCCATGACGGTGGTCAGGCGCCGGCCTCCCCATCCGGGAGCGCCGCGGCGGCTTCCTCTGCCCGCAAACAACAGCCCAAATCGGGTTCGCCTGCTGCCTCGCCCGCCGCCTCCGCGTCGCCCTCTTCGTCATCTCCTGCCGTGAAGGCTCCCACCACCAATGCGTGGGGCGTGGCACGCAAGGAGTTGGCTCCTTCTTCTTCCACTCTTCCCTCTCCGACTGCTCAATCCCCCTCTTCTGTTCCCGCCTCTTCCGCTTCTCCATCTCTTTCCCATTCTGGTCAAGCGGACGCTGCCGACGCCAATGAGAATGGGTCGGCCGGCGATGAAGATGAGGCGAAGGAAAATCGGCGGAAGAAGGTACTTTCACCCATCTATTCGAATCTCTTACCTACTTTGGCCTTGATGCAATTCATCCCAGGATAGCCCCAGAATTCTGCTTCCAACATCTGCAATTTTGTTGATGTTCCTGCTTATTAAGCGAAAAATCGCCACTAAATCGGACCATTTTGTGATGGATGGCATTGCCACAGGACTTTATTCTGGAGACCCAGAGCTGGCCGAGCCTGGGCGAGGTCAAGACCTCGCCTCCCCCTCTGTTGTCGCCTGCGAAAAAGCAGAGCCGGCCCCCAACCAAGGACATCGCCTCTCCTCCGGCCCTGCTGGCCTCGCCCGTCGTGGACGCCGGACGTCCGGCGTCTCCGACCACCTCAGGCGTCGTCGCGGCCGTTGGGGAGGCCACCGAGCCCGCCCCGGCCAAGGGCCAACAAAGCAAGTCCAAGAAGAAGGGTACGTCCGAAGGATGTCGACACTTCCCTCCACAATCCGCAATGGTCCCCTTTTTCCCTCGTCCTCACGTCGCATTGTCGTTGTATGGCCTCACAGGAGGAGTCAGCTGGGTGCCGATGAAGGACATCGCTCCGGGTTCGTCGCGCGCCCGTGAGGCCAGACACCGCGGTAAGCCCAACGAGGGCCGCGATGGCGCCTCTGCCGCGCCGGCTGCCGGCAGCCGGGACAGCAGCAACACGAAGGACGCCGCTTCGTCGCCATCGTCATCGACCGGTGCTGGTGGCGCCATCAACAACCGGGAGAGGCGCGGCCGGGAGGGCGGCAACGCGCGGGAGAGGCGTGACGGCGCTGGCGGCAGCTCGGCCGGCCGGGACGGCAATCATGCTCGGGGGGAGCGGAGGGCCTACGGCGGACCTCGCAGCAACAGCAGCAACCAGCGAGAACCGAGGGAGCCTCGCGCGCCCCGTTCGGGCTCCGCTCCGGTCTCCTCGGCTGCGGCCGCCGTGGCGTCGAAGGAGGCTGGCGAAAACGCGCCGGTCCTCTCGGCCGTGCCCGAGGGTCAGGGCATCCTGAGCGATGAGGGCATCGCCGCCCTGCCCACGCCGACGACGGGCGTCCACGGAGCCCCGCGCAACTACAACGCGGGCTCTGCGAGGCGCGCCTACCCGTCCAACAGCGCCTCGGCCAACGGCCGGAGCTCTGCGCAAAACAGCAGCAACACGGGCAGGAGGTATGGCGGCGGCTACCCGGGCTCTGAGGCGTATCCGTACGACCCTCGTTACGCGCGTCCCTCTAAGCCGGAGACGCTCAGCGAGAGCATCGTGCGACAAGTGGAGTTCTACTTCAGCGTGAACAACCTGTGCCGGGACGTGTACCTGCGCATGCGCATGGACCGGGAGGGCTGGGTCCCGCTTCAGATCATCTGCAACTTCAACAAGATGAAGCAGCTCACCACGGACAAGAAGCTCATCATCGACACCCTCAAGGCCGCATCGACCAAGCTCGAGGTCGACGAGGCCAAGCAGCGGCTTCGGATCAAGGGCGAGTGGGCCGTGTGGCTTCTGCCTCGTGATGAGGAGACGGGCGGCTTCCTGACGGGCGAAGGCCTCAAGTTTTTGTCGAAGGACGAGACCGCCGAGCTCGAGCGCACCCCCGAGCCGCTGGCGGCGCGGGAGGACAACAAGCAGCAGTCAAGCTCGGAAGACCACCAGCAGCAACAGCAGCCCAACAACGCTGCGACGACCGCTGCGGCTGGCGGTGAGCCCGCTGCCGTTGCCGCCGCGGCGCCGGTACCGTCGCTGGCCAAGGAGAACGACTGGCAGCCGGCGAGCCGGAGGCGGAAAACTGGCAGCCTTCTGCGGAGGCCGATCACCCCGCGTATGGCGCGCGAGGAGGAGAGCGAGGAGATCGACGACGATGAGCTCTCCAACCTCATCATCGTCACGCAGTCGCCCATGAAGCCTGTCCGCCCGCGGGTGCGCAGCAGCAGCAGGGAGCAGATCGACGACGGCACGGGCGAAGTCCAGCAGGAGCTCGACCTCGACGAGCTCAAGCAGATCAACCGCAGCCTCTACCTCATGGAGCAGGCCCTCCGGCAGGGCGAGGAGGTCACCGAGCCTCACGATTACGACGCCGCCAACGGCCTGCTCGAGCCGCGCCGTCTCTACCCGACCAAGAACAAGCGCAAGGAGCGCCGGCGGCGGAGGAAGAGCACCCTGCGCCGTCCCTCGTCGAACACGTCCTCCACCAGCTCGGCTGCCACGATTGCCGCCAACGGCAGCGCGGCGGTGACGACATCGTCGAACCCGACGGGCCGCGCAGGCCTCCGGTCGTCGCAAGCCTACTCGGTGGGCTACATCATCGCAAGCCCCATGAAGTCGGCCAAGTCCAAGGAGAACGAGTCCGACGGCGTCGCGGCGCCTGTGGAGCCGGTGGCCGCGCCGGACTCGACCGGCATCCAGCACCCGTCGCGCGAGCTGCTGAAGAAGAACAACTTTGCGCAGTACACCTACGACATGTGGCACGACAACTGCGTCAAGGGTCCGTCGCACTTCACCCCCTTTTTGTTTATTTTATTTGTCATTTATGATTTGTGGTGATTAACTAACAAACGAACAAATAACAGAGAGGAAGGAGCTGGGCGTGGGCCAGTCGAGCGAGATGAACACGCTCTACCGCTTCTGGTCCCACTTCCTGCGCGCCAAGTTCAACCAGCGCATGTACGACGAGATGAAGGAGCTGGCCCTGTCCGATGCCAAGCAGGGCTACAGGTTTGTTTCTTCAATTTATTCATTATTTATTCTTTTGGGAACAATAGTTTTTGACTTCTTAAAACATTTTATTGCACAGGTACGGCACGGAGTGCCTCTTCCGGTTCTACAGCTATGGCCTCGAGAGGAAGTTCCGCGCCGACATCTTTAACGATTTCCAGCAGCTGACCATCGAAGATTATAACTCGGGTTCGTTTGTCCTCTTTCTTCAGCTCCTACTCCTTTGGCTTCTTCTCATCCTGGACATCACATATGTGATCATCTACGCGCGCGTGCAGGGTCGCTGTACGGGTTGGAGAAATTTTGGGCCTTCCTCAGGTATGGCAAGGCCAAGCTGGACAAGGAGGGCGTGCACCTCGAGATCAACCCCGACATCCAGTCGTGGCTCAACAAGTACCGCACCCTCAAGGACTTCCGCGAGGGTCCTCAGAACTACGATGATGTACCTCATCCCTTGCCCTCTTTCCTCTTCTTCTTCCTCCTCCTCCTCTTCTTCTTCTTTGATGTTGTTCTCAATGATCGCGTTGGTTGTGACTGGCCACAGCAGCAAGCGGCTCCCGTGGTGACCCAGCCGGAGGTGGCCGCCAACTAGAGAGGAGGTCCCTGGCCTCGGTCCTTCTCCTCATCTTCACCTTCTCTCTCTCTCTCTCTCACCTCACTTGATCTGCTGCACTCGCGACGTCCCTTCTCGTCTCGTCTTTTCTCATTTGCCCTTCACCACCCGCCCCATGTGCCCCCGACGAGAGCAGTCCACTTCTTGCGCCCAAATTTGTGATGAGCCTTCTCTCCACTTGAGGCCATCACCTTGCCCTACACACAACCCAACCATACGGGTGCTTCTGCGCTACGCGGAGGAAGCAGAGAGGAGCCTTGTACTGCGTGGCCTTGCGGGCAGCCTCCCCCCAGCCCTTTTCGTCAAATACAAGCATGAAGTTCAGCCTCTGTCCCCTCCAGCAAACAACAACAAAAAACAAAAAAAAAAAAACAAGACAAAAAACTAAACAAAAAAATCGCATAACTCGAATACTTGGCGGCTGTTCAGACAACAAACTGGTGCGAGCCGGCAACAGAAGGGCGTGCGGCGAACGCGTCGCTTGGCTGGCTGAGGTTTATAAACTCGACAACGCACCATAGGTGATCACACTTATACAAACAGCGAGGCATTACAAGATGGGAAACGCGCAGGCCAACAGCTACAAGACCCAGGAGCAGGAATCGGTGTGCCCCTTCCGTCGGTCGTCAGAGCGAACAAGAGCGCTCCACCTCCGTGAAAGCGTCGACGAGCATGGTCGGATCTCCTGCAGTTGTGGCTATATTGCCCTGGACGAGCACTCTTACAACTTGCACATAGAGGTACCCCGAGCTTGTGACCAGTTCCCTGTGGTGCCATGACTCACTTGGTACCATGTGCACGCAGTGCGGAGCGCCCAACCTGAAGCCATTGGACGGCAGTGGGTGGCCTGCTCGCCACTTCGAGACTGTGCCCTACGTCGCCGGCACGCAGCGCGCCGTCGTGTCCAAGGGTTCCATCGAGAACGCGGCCTTTTCCTGGAGTACGTCTGTAGCTTCCCACCTCGCCCTGCTGGCGCTCGATATCAGGCATCTGACTTCTCTGGGCCCGCAGTCACGCTGGTGGACGACTTTGATGACGCTTACGTCAGGCAGGCCGTGAGTCGAGTGCCGGTCATAACCTCCGAGGTGGCGGCCATCGCCGATGAGAGCGCGCTCCTCAGCTCGCTCGTCGGCGTGTCGGCAGGTCTGTGGAAGCGATGGGACGCCTCGCCGCCGGAAGAGCTCATCGCCTTCACCGACAAGCGGGCCGGCGACACAGGCCAAGTGCTCATGCCGGCCATCGCGGGCGGCCACCTCATTCTCATCGTCAAGTCCAAGCGCGCCGACCTGTGCTACGAAGTCACCCGCCGGGTCCTGCAGGCCCTGGGCGACAACGTGGCCTCGTCGGACTACACGCAAGGCTTTGGCTACATGGGCCAGCCGCCCTACGGCGGCCGCGACCTCACCGGATTCGTGGATGGCACTCGCAATCTCGACCACCTGCTGCGTGCCATCGCAGACGAGGTCGTGATCTTCCCCGACGACCATCCGAGCGACGAGAAGCACGTCGGCGGCACCTACATGTTCGCCGGCCGCTTCGTGCACGACCTGCCCAAGTTCTTCCGCATGGGCGACCAGGAGAAGAGCGAGGTGATCGGACGGGACTACACGTGCGTGCGACCTCACCACGGCTACGACCAGCGTCCGGAGAACCCGCGGTTAGGCGCCGGCGGCGAGGACGAGTTCGCCTCCGTGGAGGGCGTCCCTTCGCGCTCCCATGTGGCCCGCGCCTTTGGCTCCATGATGCGCCAGGCCTACCCGTACAGGCGCCCCTCCGAGGAGGGCTTCTTCTTCACGGCCTACGCGCGCTTCATGTCCGAGATCGACACCGCCCTCAACCGCATGTGCGGCCACTATGAGGTATGTTCTCAGAGCCCGCCTGTGTGTGCAGTGATTGGTGCTGATGATGGATGCGCGCCCAGGCGGACGGCAGCGTGGACAACCTGTTCAACATCACCAAGGCCGTCGAGTGCAACTACTATTACGTGCCGAGCCTCAACGAACTGGAGCAGCTGCCCCACGTCCAGCCTGGCGACGTCTCTGTGCCCTGCGAGGTCGAGGTTGCGAAGGAAAAGGAGGTCGAGCGCGCCGACGCCGAGGAAGATCTGATCAAAGTCTTCATCGAGTATTGGTACGTACAAGGCTCCCACTCCAACCGCGAGTACATGGACTCACCATCTTCATGTCGTTGTTCATGTGCTGCAGCACCAACTGCGGCTACAAGACGATCTTTGTGGAGAAGAAGAGGCTGCTGGAGGGCCTCTCGCCGCGGGTGCGGGTCATCGGCAACCCGCGCATGCCGCGCCTGGCAGCCTTTGAAGTGACCCTCGAGGACGGGACCGTGCTCTGGTCCAAGCTGGCCCACCCGGACGGCCACAACAACTACCCGCACGTGTTCCCCGCCAACGCGGCGCTCGCCGACGCCCTCCGGCGCCACGTCCCGGCCTTGGCCACCTCCTCGGACGAAGCCGAAGACGAGGAGAAGGAGGAAGAGGAAGCTGCCATCTATCGCGACAAGAAGACGCGCGTGGGCGTCTGGTAAAGATGATGGCTTGAACGTTTGTACAGAAATCAACAACAAAAATGAAGAAGAAATCGAAGCCCATGAGGCCGTTAGACGTCGCTGAAGGAGCGGGCGCGCGTGGCGGGAAGGCGAGGCAGGCTCTCTGCCTGCGAGGTGGCGGAGGAAGATGAAGAGGAGGACGAAGAAGGTGGGACGGGCAAGGAGTCAGTGTCCTTGGACTTGCCCAAGAGCAGGTCGCGCTTGGGCAGCTTGCCGTCGGCGTCGGCCGGCGGCTGCTTCTCGCCGTCCAGCTGCGTCGACTGGATGCGGTGCCCAAACTTGGCGGCCTGATGCACCACATTGGCGATCACGTCGTCTCGGTGCGTGAAGTTGTTGAAGAAGTACTCCTGTATGGCACCCATTATCATCAAGACCATCACCATCATCCTGCTGCTGAATGTGACAGAAAGAGATGGAATGGGGGAGGGGGATGGTACCACGCCGCTCTTCAGCTTGAAGATGAGGCCGTTGTCGGTGCCGGGGATGTACTTGAACCCGCGCACCCGGGCCAGCGTCGTGATGGCCGTCAGTGGCGTTGTGATCCGCGAGTTCTCTGTGAGTGATGGTGCCTCGTGTGAGTCTCTTGAAGGGAGAGATGAGAACGACAATGACGATGATTGAAGGCGAATAAACCATTGGAGAGCAGGGCCGGTTCGAAGCACACGTAAGCCGGCGTGAGGTAGAGCCACCCGTGGTAGATGTGCTTGTGACAGCAGTAATAGCCTTCATGTGGCACACCATCATGACTTTAAGGCGAGACAAAGAGACGACGAAGAGAAAGGCGCCGCGTACTGACGATCGAGAACTCGGTGTCTGGTAGGTTGAATCGCTGCCGGAAGGCCACGTCCGTCTGCGCGTCCTCGATCGATCGCGTGTTGGCCGCAAACTTGCGCGCCCTGCGGGTTGTCGTGTAAGGTGAGCGGGGTTCGAGATGCTGCGGTGCCAGGTCGTTATCGTACGCGAGCTCGCGGTCGGCCACGGCGGCCAGCTGTTCCTCGAGGACCTTGACCTGCCGGGTGAGCTCGCCCTGCATGATTCGCAGCTGTTCGTTCTCTTCGCGCAGCTTGTGGTTCTCCTCGCGTCCGACGAGAACGTCCCGGTTAAGCAACTCGCGGTCCTCGCGCAGGAGCGCAATCGTGTCGTTCAAGCTCGCCACGCGCTTCCGCAGCTCTGCAGCACCAGGCTTGTTATCAGCATCATCGACTTCATCAACTTGAACCATTCAACAACGTACGGTCGAGAGAGGCCTCATGGAGCTCTTTGTCCTTGTGGTGCTCGGCGGCGAGGGTCACATAGCGGGCATCCTGCGTCGCGCGCTCCTTCTTGAGGGCATGCAGCTGCGCCTGGAGGGTGTGCACCATCAACCTGGCATCCCGCTCGGCCTCGCCGCCTGCCGGAGGCGAGAGGTGCCCGTGGTCGTCAGGCAACGGCAGGGGGCTCGGTGGAGTGGGCCGGCGAGGGCCCGCCCCTGCTGCTGGTGGAGGCGAGGTTGCTGCTGCTGGCGGAGGCTTGGGCCGAGGCGAGACGGGCGGCGAGGTATGCGGAGAGGTCGTTGTTGAAGATGACTTGTGGGCGGGAGGGAAGGACCCTGCCGCCGTGGGGTTTTCATGGCCCTTGCTCGACAGCAGATTTGTGAAGAAATTCATCTGAGGACTACTGGCAAAGGTGGTCTGTATGCGATGGATGTGGCAATGGCGCGAACAAGAATCCTCGAAGTCGTGAAGTTGGCGTGCGTTGTGGGAGAACTCGCCGGCATGTTCAGGAAGTTCTTTTGGTATGCGCCAGAATGTGAACTATGAGCGTATCTCCTCCAACGACAGGCTTCTCTGTCCTCCTCTCGTCATGACGCCCACTGGCAGGGCTGGCGTGATGCCCCACGCCACTGTACTCCTTCCGCCTGCAGTCTTCTTTGCAGCACTTCAGCAGCTCGACTTAACATGCGTCCGCTCGGCTGCTCTCTCCACTTGATTCTTGCCGTGCTTCTTCTGCTGGGGGCGAGCTGGGGCGCCAACGGGCGGCCTCCTCGGCTCATGAGACCACAGTCCTCGATTCCTGGCTTGACATCCACCACCTACCCTGACTGGCGCGGTGGGGGCGGGGTGGCTGGCTTGTGGCCCCAACCCCAAACAGTTCAGGCAGGCCAGCATGACGCACACCTCTCCCCGCTGGGCTTCACCATGACCACCACGTCCTTGTCGGACGTGCTCAACGCGGCTATGAAGCGCTACACAGATCACCTGCTGTTCCCCTTTCCCACGCCGCAAGATGATTCGCGCTCGATCGAGCAGCGCCTTACCCTCAACGTGGCCGTGGCCGACGACAACGACACCAGCCCCTACTTTGGCATGGACGAGTCCTACGTGCTCATGGTGCCCCAGCCCCCGGCTCTAGGCTCTGCTGCGCCCTGGACCGCCTCCCTGAAGGCAGACTCCGTGTGGGGCGCGCTACGCGGACTCGAGACTTTCTCCCAGCTCGTTCGCTGGGATGATGTGAAGGAAACCTACTCGCTCCCCAACCTCCCTCTTCGCATCACCGACTGGCCTCGGTTCCCCTGGCGGTACTTTCTACCTCTTGATCTCTACGTAGCTTTCTCCTTCTCGGGTCGGTAACGACAACGTTGTGTCCAGGGGCATCTTGATTGACGTGTCGCGGCACTACCTGCCCATCGAAGCCATCTTGCGCACTCTGGACGCCATGTCCTACAACAAGCTCAACGTGCTCCACATTCACGCCACCGACGGCCAGTCGTTCCCCGTAGAGTCCAACCGCTACCCGAACCTTACGCAGTACTCGAGCCAGCCTCCGACATGAAGAAGGAAATCTCATCACTGACTCACCTCCACTCAATAGGGCGGCGTGGGGCAAGAAGGCGGTCTACAGCCACAGCGACCTGCGCGAGGTCGTCCGTCATGCGCGTTTCCGCGGCATTCGAGTCGTGCCCGAGTGGGAGATGCCTGGCCACGCCTATGGGTATGTTCATCACCCTGATGTCCTGGGGATTCTATCCTGGTGGTTGGCAAAAGCTGATGGTGGCCACCGTTTGCATTAGGTTCGGAGTGGGGTACCCGTACATGGTGGCTCACTGCCCGTCGTACACGACCGACCCCAACATGATTCCACTCAACATTGCCGACGACCGAACTTACGAGCTCCTCCTGGGTTTCATCGACGAGATGGCCCGCGAGGTCTTCCCCGACGAGTTCATCCACACGGTAATCACCTCTCGCCGTCATGGGTCTGCGTTGAGTTGAACGCTGATGATAGGCTCGCCAATTTACAGGGCGGGGATGAAGTGGCCGTGGACTGCTGGGTGAACGACCCGGCCATCAAGGCCTGGGGCCTCGCCCACAACATGACAGACCCGTACCGCATGTTCGCCTACTTTGAGGCGCGGCTGGCCACTCTCGTCCAGCCTTCCCAAGCCCAGCGGCCCTTGAAGCCCGTGCGTGGTGGCCGGACAGATCCGGCCCTGCCGCCCTACGTCAACAGGACGATGGTGGTGTGGCAGGACGTGTGGGACGACAACTGGGCCCATCTGGTCCATCCCGAGACCGTGGTCGAGGTGTGGCACGACAAGGTTACGCTCCGGAACGTGATCCTCAAGGGCTACCGCACGCTGTGGGCCTACCCGTGGTACCTCGACCAGCAGCAGCCCGGGATGGACCCCAAGAAGACCTTTTACGAGTGGGTCGACACCTGGATGGCCTTCTACGAGGCCGAGCCCCTGATCGGCCTCAACCTCACTGCGGCCCAGCAGGCCATGTTCCTAGGCGGCGAGGGCTGCATGTGGGGCGAGAACGTGCGTTATACCTTCGAGATGAGAAGGCTGGATGGTGCGGACCAAGTCTCACGCAAGTGCATGAGCCACAGGTGGACGAGACCAACATCGATTCGCGCATCTGGCCGCGCGCCGCCGGTATCGCCGAGCGGCTTTGGTCGGCCGCGTCGGTGAACGACCCCTACGCGGCGCGTCCTCGCCTGGTCAACTTCCGCTGCAACTCGCTCGCACGGTACATCTCCCTCGCCTCTGCTTCGACGTCACGGCACTTGCGCTGAGTTCCCCTTTTCTCCTAAGATGTTACCCTCACCACATCAACACACAAACACACAGGCGAGGGATCGGGGCTGGGCCAGTCATGCTGGACTATTGTCCGCTGCCGCCGCGCCATCACCACCGGTCCATGTGATCCGGAGCGCATCATTTCTGCAAAGGAAGAGCTTTCCTTTAGCAGCAGAAAAGCAGGAATAAAGGCAGTCTTTGAAGGCGCCTTGCACGCCACATGCAGACTCCAAACGAGTCTCCATCGTAAGTTGTAGGCCAGCTGAGGGTAATGCAGCAGATCGAGTTTCACACACAGGAGAACAGGGCTGTCCGTGCTTGGCGTCATCCCTAGCAGAGCCACGATTGGCGTGCTGAAGAAGATCCTCATCCCTTTGCGAAATCGACGGGTCAGGAGCAGTTCAGACCGCAGAGACCGCTTCTTGCTGTTGTTGAACGAAATTAAATACAAAAACCAATCGCCTCAGGCGCCGCTGGGCGAAGGCAGGCGCCTGCTGCCCGCAGAGGCGGCTGTTCGCTTGGTCGTGGCGGCAGCAGCAGCATGGTGGTCGGCCTCCCGGGCCTGTGCCTGGGAGGGCGTGGCGGGCACGGCCGACGAGGCGCCTACGGCGAAGGAGGCCGGGAGCGAGAGGGGCGCGTAGAAGCCGCTAAAGTCGAGCCGCTCGAGGAGGAATCGCAGATGAAGCAGCGACTGCACCGAGGCCGCGTTGCCGCTCGTGATTTGTGTCACCAACACCCGCAACTCGGTCACCGCCTGCTTGTACTCGGCTCCTGCAGTCCAGGGATGGCCCACCGTGTGAGCGTGGACGACTCATCACGTATATTGCGATGACGTACCGAAGCGGAGGAGGTCGTTTTGCTTCTTCTTGGCGGCGTCGGCGTCCAGGTCGAGCCCGCTGCCGAGGAGCGAGCGCTGAAGCGCGATCCAACGGGCGATGATGGAGAAGAGGTTGGTGAGGAGCGCCAGCGTGCGGCGCGACTGCTGGTTGGTGGGCGACAGCAGGCATCGCTCCACGACCTGCCCCAGGAATTCCGAGTGCGACTTGATCATGTCTTCGATGCCTGAATGCATCATCATCATCATTAGCCGAAAACTTCTCGCTAGCAAGTGCATAGCGAGATGCGCACGTACTGGCAGACTCGTTGACGATCGCGTTTTGGAATCGCTGCCAGGCCGGTTCGATCACTTCCATCTGCGCGCGTTGAGCGCATGAGGTCATGAACACACGACTCGCCCGACCCAAGGGGGGTACACGCACCATGAAGAAGCCCTGCACGTTGGACAGGAAGAAGAGCATCTCCTGCGACAGGAGGCGGCAGCGATGCAGCAGTGCCTGCGTTTCCTTGTCCTCAGCGTAGTAGTCCTCCAGTTCCTCGTCTTCCTCCTGTACAACTGCTCAACAGCACATAGTCATGGTCTCAGCATCTGCACAAAGAGGTCTTCAGAGGAGGAGGCAAGCGTCGTTTTTGTACCGGCGCGCGGGCCTTTGGCCGCGGGGCCTACCGACGCCTTGCGGAGGGAGGCGAGCGAGAACTGCCGGTTTTGGTTTTGTCGGCGCGAATAACCGATGTGCCGTTTCCAAATGGAGGCCAGCGAGTGGTGCAGGTGCTGGATCCGCCACAGGAAGTTGAAGAGCATCCGGTACGTGCTCATCGCCTGTGGGTCGGTCACGGCCGCGGTTTAGTGGAGAAGAAAAAAGGGAGGAAAAGGGAGGAATGGAAGACCTCGGGTGTGAAGACGAGCGAGACGGGCATATCAACGTGATAGTCGAGCGAGAACACCTCCCACCCGCTGCCGCCGTCGACCCCATGCATCTGTGGCACGAAGGAGCAACATATTTTAGATTTTTTAAAATACCAGGTTTAACGCGCAAGCGTATGTGAAGATACGAACCACGACTTGCTCGAGCAGGCGAACGTCCAGGCGGTCGATGATGTGCGGATCGTCGTACTGGGCGTTGGAGCTCCGCACGGCCCGGTCAAGCGTGCCTGGAACGTGTGGATGAGACTTTAGATTGGACAAAGGCCTTTTCCGAAGACGACAGCAACACAACAGCAGAACGTACCGAGAAGGTTGTGGCGGAAGATGGTACTGGCCGGCTTCTTCAGATCGGAGCTGATGGAGGTCATGAGGTAGTTAATGAAGTCACCCTGGCCCAACAGCAAGTATCGCTTGATGGCGAGGCAGTGCTGCAGAAACTTGTGCTTGTCCATGAAGACTTGCATCACTCGCCGATTGACCACCGTCTCCACCTTTGTCACGGCCCTGTTTTTCAAATCAAAGACGAGTCCTAATTAATGAAAAGATAATCAAAACAAAAAAAAACAAAAACAAATAAAAAACAAACAAAAACACAAAAAAAAACTCACGAACCGCTCGAGGGAGGAGAAGAACTCGACGAGCTCCACCTCGGAGCGCAACTCGCCGATGTCGCCGCGCAAGATCTGATTGAGGGCGTCCCGTTCGACGCCCCAAAAGTCCGTCACGGCATCACTGCATTCCTCCATCAGGTTGTGTGATTTGCCGATCAACAGGATCTGTGCGCGCAAGTGGAGCAGAGGTGAGCAGAGCCCTTGGCGTCCCACATCGCGGCCTCGAGCTTGCTGTTATTGGTAGCTGTACCTTGTGGGCCAGGGAAGGAGGGATGAAAGAAGGCAGCATTTCTGGTCGCAGCTGATATTTGGCGTGCCAAAGCTGATAGGCGGGAACGTCGGGGTTGGTCGCCACGAAGAACTCCTGGAACGGATCCTTGAGCGCGCCCTCCAACATCCACGCTCGGATCATGGCGATGATGGGCCTCGAGGCATGGTTGAGCACGTTGAGCGCCGTCGAGCGCCAAGTGGTGTTACCGTGGTAGACCAGCTTGTACACGGCGGAGGCGACCTCCCCTCCATGCTTCCCACTGATGCTATCCTGTAAGTGTGACGGCCGTGGTGAGGCAAATTGTCTATTTATTATGAAAAATGATAAAGTACTATTTAAATAGAGTAGAGTGGCGTACCACGAGGATGTTGAGGATCTTCAGCTTCTCCAGAGGAGCCTGAACCCAGGCGAGCAGGCGACGGAGGGTAATGTCGCCGCCCTCGCCGATCTGCTTCTCGAGAGCCGCCAGCAGACGGTAATAGTCCGTCAGCTCAAGCTTGACGGCCATGTAGAAGCCCTGCAACACATGTGTGGAAAAATAAGATGTTGAGTTCATTCGGTTTGCTTTCCTGGAGGTGAGCCCGATCAGAAGGGTCGCACCTGGGCTACAATGCCCTGCTGAACCGTGGCAGCTTCGATTGCCTCGCGCAGGCGTCTGCACAGCCACCCGGCCTCGCATACGAGGCTCACAAGCTGGCGGATCGACGCAGAGACGTTGGCCTGAGGCGTCCCACAGACACGAACGTCAATCGCTCCTTTAAGTATAAAGACGCAAAGTCAAAGAGCACGAATTACCTCCTGGCTGATGGTAAACCGGTCGATAGTGTCGTTGAATCGGATCACACTGCCCTCCATGCCCTGCAGCACGTACAGGGTGTCCTCGAGGATGGCCCCCACGGCCACCTCTTCCTGGTGATCGATCCCGAGGCCACGCCGGCGGGGTGCTCGGGTTGCGTGGGACTCGAGCGGTGTTGCCGCCTGGGACGCTGCTGTCGTGGCGGCAGTGCCCGTGGGCGTTGCGTGGTGATGGCCGGGCGACGGGTAAATAGGCGAGATGGCGGGCATAGCGCCCTGTGGTCTGTGTGTTGCCCCCGCGAGCGGCGTCTTGAACTTGGACGTGTACACGGAAGAGGAGGCTGAGGCAGAGGGCACGTCCTCGATGGAAGTGCGCAGTGTCGAGCTACTACGACCAGCAAGTGGTGTTTTAGCGGCCAGGCCTGATGGACCCTGTCAAGAGGCGGGCGGGAAGGCGTTAGGGACGAGAAGACAGTTGATTGAACGCGAAGGGTCACGTACTGCAAAGAGGGACTGGGCGATTGAAGAGGCACCGCTGGGAGGCACTTCTTTGAATCCTCCTTTGAGTTGATCGAGCAAGTAGAGGATGGCCCAGTTGCTGCTCAACGAAGAAGAAGAGTCGAGTTTGTTCAGGTACTGATCCAAAAGGGCAGCTTCACCATAGCCCTTCTCTCTGTTCACTGTCTACGGAGTCAGCATTTAATCGAAACAAGGGAATTTCATGAGCTGACCTGTCTTTCGGATACGTGCTATGACTTGAGACTCATCCCTGTCCAGTGATTGCTTGGCGTTTGTGCTGATGAGGTGCATTATCATACTGAAACACTGTTCATAGTGTGCCCGGTTCTGGGGAGACACGAATTTGGCAATCAACTGATGAACACATCGAGCCAGCTCCTCATTCTCCATCTTATTGTTACTTCCCCTTCGCCACTGCTCGCCAGCCGCCTAATTCGCAACCCTCGGCGCAATCAAATGAGGTTTTGGCGCCAACGCAAAGGAAAAAAGATATCTGTTGAGAAAAAGAAGGAAAACTTCGGAAGAAACAACATCCACAACATGAGGCGGCTGCAGCTCATCCGGTCGAATTGCTTCCGGGCGGCCCTTGCTCCCTCTGCATCTTCATCTCCTCTTCGCTCCTTGTTACAGCGACAACGCGGCCTCACCACATCTGCCGCATCCGACTCGGCATCGGAGGTGATGCCGGAACAGTCAATTCGCGATGAGATTTTGCTTTCCTCCGACACCCAAGCCCCAAAGACGGGCAAGAAGGCCAAGAACTTGGTGTTTGTGGAACGTGCCAAGGTGGAGCGACTCGACGAGGACGACCTCTCCATGGGCGTCGTCTTCCACGATGGCCAGAAGATCGAAGTTTTCAGCGCCCTGCCTGGCGAGGAGATCTCCTTCTCCAGGCCTGCAAACAAGCGAAACGCCACTCTCGTCGAAGTACGCCTCGCGCGTTGCGCGTTTGGAGCCAGCCCAGGCCTGACGGACTGACGTTGGGTCGCGCAGGTGTTGGAGCCCTCCAAGGACAGGGCCGTGCCCCGGTGCTCGAGCTATGGCCGATGCGGAGGCTGCTCGCTCATGCACATGACCCACGCCAAGCAGCTCGAAACCAAGCAGGAGGTGCGCTGGCGGTAGTGTAGTGCCGACAGTGATGATGTAAGAGAGTCTGACATGGACCCCGTGGTGGGCCGCAACCACAGTGGGTCCTGAACCTGCTCCGGCGCGAGGGCGTGGAGCCCGCCGAGGTGCTGCCGCCGCTGCACGATACACAATACGACTACCGCCACTCGGCCCGGGCCAACGTGCGGTACCTGCCGGAGCGGTCCAACCGGCCCGAGGGCAAGGTCATCGTCGGGTTCCGCCACAAGTGGCTCGTCGGCTCCCAGCCCGTGGACAAGTGCGAGGTCCTGGCCGAGCCCATCTCCCGCTTTTTTGAAGACGCCGCCGCCACCATCCATCGTACGACATTCACCATCGATCGCCACTCGTGCGTTGTAGGCATTAATGGAAGAGCTCGGTGGTCGCTGTGGCAGGTCTGTCCGTCCGGGACCAGGTGCCCACCGTGGAGGTGATGATGGGCGACACCGAGAAGTCGCTGCTCCTGCGGCACATGAAGCCGCTGACCGCGGCCGACACGGAGCTGCTCGTCGACTTTGCCAAGACGCACGGGTTCCACTTTTACGCGCAGGCCGAAGGCCTCGAGAGCATCCGGCTCCTCTACTCGCCCACGGGCTTCGTCGATCCCAACGCGCTGCCCGAGCCGCCCGCCACGGAAGGGTCCGCCCACAACCCGTTCGCGAGCTATGCGCACTACCTGCGCCCGACCACGAAGCTCTCGTCGGAGCCCTTCTCGCCGCTGTTCTACACGCTGCCCAAGCACAACGTGCGCATCTACTTCCGGCCGGCCGACTTCATCCAGGTCAACAGCGCGGTCAACCGGATGCTGGTGGACCAGGCCATCGAGTTTCTCGCCCTTGACAAGAAGGACCGGGTGCTCGACCTCTTCTGCGGCCTGGGCAACTTCACCCTTCCCATCGCCCGCTACGCCAAGTCGGTCACCGGAGTTGAGGTACGCACGTAACGTGCTTTTCAGAGCCCTGGCGTTAAATTTGACGCACGGCCTGACCCTTTGCTTGTCCAGTGGCACGAGCAAACGGTGGAGAAGGCCCGGGTCAACGCGACTGTGAACGAAATCACCAACGTCAAGTTCTACTCGGATGATCTGCTCCACCCGGCCAAGGGCCTCGCCTGGCTGAAGCTGATGAAGGTTCGCGGCCTTGCTCTTTTCTTGGGTCTTTTCTCTGGATTTGCCTTTTCCTGAGATGATGATGGCGATGATCTGCGCGCAGACGCCGGGGCAAAGGTTCAACAAGATGCTCGTGGATCCGCCCCGATCGGGCGCGATCACGATCCTCACGCGGCTCTTTAGCGAGCACAAGGAGCGGCCGGAGCGGATCGTCTACGTGTCCTGCAATCCGGAGACGCTGGCGCGCGACATCAGTTACCTCAAGTCTCAGGGCTACGCCACGACCAAGCTGCGCACGGCCGACATGTTCCCCAACACCAACCACATCGAGTCCATCGCCCTCTTGGAGCGAATCCACGAATAAAATTGTCAGGTCATTTATACATCAAGAACGCGAGCAAGTTCATGGCGTTCACCACTCTATGACGTCTTGCCAAGTGCGACAGGCGGAGCCACCCGTGCAGAACCGTCCCTCTTCTTCCCACCGGTCCCTCTTGTACGGACCCTTGTGCAGGTAGTAGCGCACTGGCGTGGCGAAGGGCGGCTGAAGCTCGGCCAGAGTGGCCTCCAGCCACTTGATTGGTTCTTCCTTGGCCTCGTCCATCAGCTTCTCTGCTTGATCGAGTGCCTTTTCCTCTCTTCTTCTCTTCCTCCACTCCTCGTCCTTGACGTCATCATCGGCATCGTCGTCTTCGTCGTCTTCTTCGTCATCGTCTTGATATTCCTCGTCATAATAATAGTCGATGTGGCGAACGCGTTGGCAGCTGTCCTGCACCGTGTCTTCGTGGCCACTCACGTACGCCACCTGAGTGCCCTCCTTGCGCGCCAGCACGAGCTGACCCTCTCCTGTGTGTGTGTGCACTACATGTGAGAAGCACTGGACCAGACGCAGATGCTTGCTGGCAGGTGCACCTTTGAGGCAATTGAGGCTCGTGTAGGAGCTGGTTCCGTGTTCGTCGCCAATGCCATGGCCCTCCCATGTGGCCCGCCCAAAGAAGTCGACGTCGAGTGAGAGCATGCCCTCGAACTCTGCCATACAAATGCCCTCTTCATCAAACGTATACCCACCACGCCACTTTTGCAGGGCGCCCACATAGGCGGTGAAGTAGTTTTCTGGCTCTCCTTCGTCCTTCTGTCGTGCCTTCCTTTCCACGTCCTCGTACTCTTCGGCCAAGTACTCGTCTCCAAGAGGTGGTTCGTGCAGGGCCAAGAAGGCGCGGCGCCACAACACTTGATTGTTGCAGACAAGGAAATGGAGGTAATGGTTGGCGAGGAAGAAGGCGCGCAAGCTGGTCTCTGCACCGCAAAACTCCATGATGAGAAGCAGTATGTCGGCGCCCAAGCTCTCTAGCCCCAGCCTACTCTCTGCCTCTCCCTCCACTAGTTCCGACGGTGGGGCCAACCGAGCCACTTTGGCCAACGACTGCTCTTCTTCCTCCTCTGCTCTTGTCCTCTTCATCTTGTTATGTCCGTTTTCGTCTTCGTTTTCTGTTTATTTCTTTGTATTTAATTAGAAAAAAAAAAGAACGAAACACACAAAAACGCCACCGGGTACTGTACAGGGCGGCAAAGTCCAGCTGCTTCACCACCGCACGCCGTGCTGGGGACTGCTGGATCAGGTTTGTTTCCTTTTGGCTTCAAGCTAGAAGAGGACGCATGACCGTTTGCTCGACGAAGGCTTCGTGTTGCCGCCGGGTTTCTTGTCGCCGCCAGCGCGGTGACGCCGCACGGCGCGCACCAGCGCGAAGAAGGCGTCTTCGATATTGAGCCCCGAGAGGGCGCTGGTTTCGAAAAAGGGCACACCATAGCTCGTGGCCAGATCACGGCCCTCCGAGAGGGGCACCTCGCGCTTACCTTCGAGGTCACACTTGTTGCCCACGATAACGATGGGCACGTCGTCGATGCCCTCCTTTATCCGCTGGATGTGCTGGCGATAGGCAACCACCTCATTGAACGTCGCCCGCATGATGATAGAGTAGACCAACAAGAAGCCCTCGCCATTGAGCATGTACTGATCCCTCATGGCCGAAAACTCTTCCTGCGATGCATTAACAACCCATCAACCCGTGCTCCACAGACCAGGTGGTGCTGAAATGAAATTTGATAAAAATAGAAATAAAATAAAATAATCATTAAATGATAAATATCTCTGGAAAAAATGAAAAAGAACGAAGGACACCACAAAGATCTGCGGCCAGTTTCGGTGGGCCGTACCTGGCCAGCCGTGTCCAGGATGTCCAGCATGGTTTCTTGACCATCTACCTGCACTTGCTTGCGGTAGGAGTCCTGGAAAGGTGCAGGGCTACCAGGTGAGCTTGGGAAGAACGAAGCAGGTCCTTCTGCAAAGCACAAGACGCACCTCAATCGTGGGGTCATAGTCCGAAAGGAAGTGGCCTTGCAAGAACTGCAAAATGCAGTAAAGATGGGAAGAGATTAAATCTCTCCCAAGTAAGTTGAGTACAGGTAAGGCCTTACCTGAACGGTGAGCGCCGACTTGCCCACTCCACCTGCTCCGACTATGGCAAGCTTGATAACGCTTGGGCCGTCACTAGATGCCATCATGGTCACTGCTGTCGCTCTTTGTGTGTCTGTTTGTCCCTCAAGCCTTCGCAGCAAAAGGGGTGCGGGTCTTTGGCAAGATCAGGGCCTCCATTGGTACCCGTTTTAGCTGGTTCGGGTAAATAGCACAAATTTCTAACCCCACGCAATTACATGTGGTTGCTTGCCGTTGGTTAGCCTCTCGAAAAGGCGTACGAAGTGGAACCTCAATGGCCAACATCACTCTTCCACGGCACCGACTGACCGGAGAGCCTCGGGCCTTGCTCAGTCAACCGACACAAAGCTTGAGGTGATCGAGTTGCTCACTAGACGTAAATCTCCGGGGGGACGTTGTTGTTCTCAAGACGTTCGTTTTCACACCCATCCTCACCAAGGCGTGCACGCACGCACGCACACATGCACGCACACACACACACACACGATGCAACATGCACACAACATGCACACGACACAACACGGGAGCTGACTGAGCACCTGGTTCCTCCTCTATGCCTCGGCCAGCTTGTGCATCACGGACCACCCAATCAGCTTCTCCACGCGCTTCACACGCAGCTTCTCATCCCCCGCCTGCGGTACGCCTGTCGCTTCCAACGGCGATGGGCACCTCTCCGCTGGCCGGCAGTGTGCGGAAGGAGAAGGACCGGGAGACCTGGGCGCCGCCCACCCTGGACACGACAAAGCGGTAGACTGTGTCGGGCTCCAGCGTTGACAGAAGCACTGCCACAGGGCCGGACGGGTTCCGAGGATACTGGTCGGGCCTGTTTGTGCAGAGCAAGTAGGCCCTGGGCGCGCCGCGGTTGCAGGACCGTCAGACCTTCCACGCCCACGCAATCGCGAACCACACGCTCGTCGTCCTCGATAGCGGTAAATAGCACCACAACATCACGCCATCACGACAGCTCTTTCTCTGGCTCTCCGGCTCTCGGCAGCTGACCTGATCTGACCTGACCTGCTTTTTGACACTGGCGTGTGTGTGTGTGTGTTGGTGGATCTCTCTCTCTCTCTTTCTTAATGTAAAATTTGCATCCTGCAGTGTGCTGTGTGCCGTTGGTGGTGTATTTACAGCTGAACATGTTCAAGCGTCGTGCCACGTGTGGGTGGTCCGCTCAAAGTTGGTGTTGCTACCATTTTGGGAAGCGTAGAGCGTGTTGGCATGGATCCGAATGAACCCGTCATGCAACGCGTTACTCAATCGGCGAGCCGGCTGTGTCGGCGGCGTCTTGTTCTTGGCCTTCCACGCCAGGAAAACCACGGCAGCGACGACGGCAGCGATGACCACCAACGCCAGGGGTACGGCCACGCCCGCAGCGATTGCTGGGAAGGAATCAGCAGAACTGGATGAGGACGACGTGACGCTGGACTCCGGACGAGGCGTCCTGCTGCTGCTGGCTGATGGGCTGAGGGAAGGCGAGGCCGACGCGCTCCTGGAAGACATGGGAGATCGCGAGCCAGACACAGAGGCAGTGGACGACGGCCGTATGGCCGTCTGGCTCGTCGTTGGGCTTGTCGACCGCGTCGGCGAGCCTGTTGTCGTCGGGCTCTGTTGTTGGTGGAGTGCCCGACGGCGAGGAGGTCGGCCTCGTGGGACTTGCGCTGGGCGTCGGGAAGTGGCTGCCGGAAGGCGAAGCCGTCGAGCTCGCCGGGCTTGCGCTGACGGAAGACCCAGGCGACGACGTACGGCTGGCTGAGACTGTTGAGGAAGAAGAAGGAGCAGAAGAAGAAGAAGAAGAAGGAAGGGCCGATGGCGAGACAACGACAGGTGACGTTGTTGAACCCAGCGTCGTGGATGATGGTGATGGAGAAGCGGTTCGCGAGGTGGTGATGCTGGGCAACGGCGAAGCAGAGGCGGTCGTGGAGGGCGATCGAGAAGCCGATGATGTCGGTGACGGCGTGCCCGAAGTCGAAGGCGAGACTTGGGTGGAAGGCGTCGCCGAGTGTGAGGCGCCGAAAGAAGGTGAAGGCGAAGGTGAAGCGGTTGGGGTTGCGGTCGGTGACGGCGACAACAGCAATGTTGGTGAAGCTGTTGAGGATGCTGAAACCTGTGGAGAGCTTGAGACAGACGATGATGAAGGCGTGAGTGTTGGTGAGACGCTGCGAGTCGGCAAGGGCGAGGCAGACACTGAAATTGTAGCTGAAGCAGAGGCAGTGGCCGAAACCGATATCTGGGGCGATGTTGTCGTGGTCGTTGACGGTGAAACCTCTGGCGAGAACGAGGCAGACACTGAAACAGCCACCGAAGCAGAAGCCGTGGCCGAGGCCGAGGCCGAGATCTGGGGTGATCTTGTTGTGCTCATTGACGGCGAAACCTCCGGCGAGAACGAGGCAGATACTGAAGGTTCAACCGACGCTGACGCCGTGACCGTGACGGAGGGCGACAGCGGTGACGACGAGGTCGATGGAAGCACAGACACCCCTGGCGAAGTCGTTGTCGTTGCCAATGGCGAACCGGGCGGAGAGACGGTTGATGACGGCGAGACTGTCGCCGATCCAGAGACCTGAGGCGATTGGGTGCCTGTAGGCGACGGCACCGGTGACAATGAAGGCACGGGCGAGGGAGACGGTGGCGGCGGTGCAACCGGCGACGGCGATGCCGACGGAGAGGCAGAGGCCGATGGCGTGGATGTAACGCCTTCGGGCGCGACGACCGCGATCTGAAGCGTGGCTGCAATGCTGAACGAGCGTGTCCCCCAGTCAAAGAACCGCACCACGACGGCGCCCATGGGCGGCATCTACGCAACGTTGGTGCCTGCCACCGGGTCGGTGACAGCGTAGCGGAGCGTGCCGTCGAGGTCCGGCCTCTCGGTGAAGCCCCACGTGCGAGTGGGTCCATGCCACGTGAGGTACATCCCCTCGCGGGTGAACACGGGGGCGGCGCCGTAGAGGCGTTCGCCGGTGAATGTGTAGACTCCTTGGGGGATGTCGGCCGCAGCCCCCGGCGCAGGCGCCACAGCTTCGATGCGCAGAGGCAGCGCGGGGGCTGGCGTGGGCGAGATCGACGCTGTCGGTGAAGGCGAGGGTGTGACCGGCGAGACCGAAGGAGTGATGGACGGCGTGACCGAGATCGAAGGAGTGATGGACGGCGTGGGAGAAGGCGAGGGCGGGTCGCACTGGACCCAAAAGAGGCCCATGATGTCATAAACAATGTTCTCGGAGCCGTCCGGAGGGAAATGAAGCGCGTGGGTTCCACTTGGTCCAGACGACCGGGAGAGTCCATGACCGCATAGCCCAGGTAGGTGCCATTCGCACACGAGCGCCAGGCCCACACATCAGCGGCCCAGCCCGACATGAAGCACACGTCGTCAAGCGGCCCGCGGAAGCGGTACCGCGGCTGCCACTCGCCCTCGAGGATCGTGCTGCTGATCATCTCGTAGAGTCCGTTGAGCTGGGCGGCCAGAGGCGAGTAGCCCTGGAAGTTGCCCATGATGAATGCCTGGCAGTTTTCCCTCAACATCTTCTTGTCCTTCCACGTTATCGTTGTTGTTGTGGATGTTGTCAACTCGCGACGCCCCGCAGCTGGACTCGGCGGACCAGCGTGGCCTGCGGCGCGAGCGCGACCTACGGCATCGGGATCAGCGCAAATGACGGTCGGCGGCGTGGTGGGCCAGGGCTGATTTACGGTCCCGTCCGACACGCGGAGGTCGTCAGGCAGCACCCACTCTACCGGCGAGGCCCGGTTGTTGGAATAGTAAACCACCTGGCCCAAGTCGCCCATACGCATGGTATCACGCGCGCTGCACCGCTGCCAGATCCAGGGCAAGTACGCGTTGGCGCTGAGGCAGATGTCACGTCCGCCAGCAAAGCGGTAGAACGGTTGGCCGCGCACCGTGGCAAACCCATCCCACTCGTAAAACCCGTCAAGCACACCATTAGGGTAGGCCTCTGTGCTGAGGCCCGTGATATACAGCCGCCGGCAGCGCTGTCGCCTGCTGGGTTGTAACAGTAGGTGCGCAGCGGGCTCCCCGCCTGGCTGGTCAGGCCTGCAGGACAAGGCTCACATGTCGTGCGCCCACTGTCGGTCCACGTGCCAGCCGGACAGGGCTCGCACCCATCGCCGCCACTGCCGTTGCCGCTGCCCACCACGTAGCCTGGTCGGCACTTGCACTCTGACACCGACGTGGCGCCTGAGACCTCAGTGTCCATGAAGTCAGGGCACGCCGCGCACTGGTTGATTGCTGGCGACCACATGCCTCGCGGACACGTGTGCTGCACAGCCACTGCTGGCTCGCCAGCAAACAGCGACACGCCATTCCACTCGATCGGGCTTGCACTCTGGAAGTTCCTTGGGAATGGCTGTTGCCATACGCCGATGAGAACGTTGTCGTCGAAGACGCCGTATTGCGGCAGGCGCCACTGGGAAGTGGAGGTGTCGTAGAACAGCCGGGTCTCCATGTCATAAGGGTACCAGTACCTCATCCAGGAGCGTGACCCGACCAACTCGAACTGTTGGCCTGCAGGCGACCGCCCAGGCAGGTAGATAGTAGAAGACCCGCCGCCGGTGATGATGAGCCGGCGCCGCGTGTTGGCCACTTGCGCGCCACACGTGAGTGACACCCGCAGTGGTGTGCCCGACGTGCAGCGCGCTCGGCTGCCTGTGAGCGCCGTGCTCACGGCCACCCACAGCGGCTCGCGCACGCCTACACCGGCCTCAAGCTGCTGGTCGGCACTGTTGGGCACCGCCGTCGCATCGTTGGCCCCGACCCGCGGCGGACTCCCGTAGAGCAGCTGCCCCACGGGCGGCTGCGTGTGCAAGACGCCCACCTCGGTTGCCGCGAACCCGGTCACATCAATCACCACTGCCTGCGCCGTTGATGTTCCAACTGGTGGCGCCACGCGCAGCACGACGCTCGCACTGGCATACTCGACCGCGGTGTTGCAGGCTTGCACGGGCACCGAGTCCGGGGAGGGCTCACACCCGCGCGCCCGCGTACAGCCGCGCCCCTCCATGCGCTCTCCGTTGGGCCGCAGCCGTGTGATGCGCACTGGCAGCCGCGTGACCGACGACGAAGAGCTCGTCACCTCGATCAGCACTGGCGCACGCCCCCCAAGGCCATAGACCATCGGCGCCGACGCGTTGACCATCCCGTCGCGTAGCGAAAGCGTGCCCGGCGCGGCGTCAAACAGTCTCCCCTGCTCGAACCGGTAATTGACATATGAGGAGCCGTCCCACGAGAGTTCAAAGGACTCCTCCGTCATCATGGCGCCGCGTCGCATGACACCCGTGGCCAGCGAGAACCAGTTGAGGTAGAGCCAGCTGCTGATGTGGCCATAGGTGCCCATGGCCATCGGGATGCGCACGGTCTCGAGCGCGTCTGGGCCGCTGTTGGTCTCGATCCCCACCAGCTCGTAGTTGGCCACCCAGGCCGGCGTACCGCTGCCCACGCGCGCGTAGGCGTCAGTCGGGTAGGTGACCTTGTTGTTGGGTCCCATCCAACCGACGGCGTCCTGGAAGCCCGCCATGAAGCAGCTCTTCTCTGGTCCACGGTTCCATGTGGAACCCATGACGTCAAAGACGTTGGCATACTCGGCCGAGGGCGCGTAGGTGGGATAATTGGCCCGGTTGGCATGCGGCAGGCCCACGTTGTGGCCCAGCTCGTGCAGCAGCGGGCTAAAAATTCCGTTCAACGCAACGCCATTACCAGGCGAGCCGGCGACACCGGAAAAGGCCAGACCACTAGTAGAGGGCAGGACTAATATCAGGTGTTTGAAGTAATCGTCCCACTGGGTCTCGCTGATTCGGCAGCGCGAGTCGCTGTGGGCAGCCGCTGCCCTCTTTGAGTCCAAGTAGGTCACGGTGAGACTTAAAGAAGCCGGCTCGTAGGCGGGGGAGGAGAGCTCGTAGATGCAGAAAGAGTCGAATCGCACCGACACTGTCACGAACCCGCGGCTGATGCGATTGAAGAACTCGGGCACATATTGCGCGGCAGCGTTGGCATCGCTCAGTGACGCCACGTTGCTCAGCTGGCCGCGGTAGGCCAGCCGCATGAGCAACATCGGCCGCACTCCTTGGTTGTACGAGCTTGAGGGCAACGCTCTTCCGTCGTGGTGGTGTGCTTGGCCATGCACGTCTGAGGCAGAGCTTCCATTATATATGCCAAAGAGATCACCACCACCACCACTTCTGCCGCCGTTGCGATTGACTGTTGGGGCAAGTCGATGCTGTTGCTGCTGTGAGGGGTGACGGTGGTGGTGATGGTGATGTCCGAGACGACGAAGCTTGGCGTGCACACATGGCGCGCCCTCGACGCGAAGGCCCCGCAGCCGGTAGGGTGCCACCTCGCCACCGAGCGTACTGGCAACAGCCCGCAGGCGCACAATGTGCTGCTCCTGCTCTTGCTGCCCTTCCTCCTCCTCCTCATCGTCGTCGTCGTAACCAGGTTGGTTGCTGCTGCTGCTGTCGTCGTCATCATCATCAGCCTCACTTGAGTCATCGGGGACGAGCGAACCGGGACAGAGTTGATAGACGTCCCCCTTGGCGCTGATGGCTTCCAATGCATGGCCTTTCGGGAACAAGCGCTTGAACAGCTCCATACGAGCTGGGTCATCACCCGGTGGTGGGTGAACCGCCATGATCCGCATCAAGTGGACGACGTCCCGCACGGGCGCCGCGAGTTTGGACCATTCGTCACCCTCATCATTGCCGTCTTCATCATCATCATCATCAACATTATCGTCGACGTCATTATTGTGGCCATCATCGTGACTGGCGTCAATGTCATCTCTGGTTTGTGTTGCTTGGCGGTGTTTTGACTGCGCTTGATTCACCTCTGCATGCGCACCAGCACCAGGAGCAAAAAAGCGTTACACCCACAGACACACACACAGACACACACACACACAAACCATGCACCACGCACTCCTTTGTCAGACTGAAGAGCCTCGGTGTCGTGCGCACAGAGTTGGAGAGCGTGTGCGAGAGAATGAATATATGAGAGACGTGCCGACAACAACAACAGAGCTGCCTGACAGCGTCACATTCATGACCCCCATTTGGCTCCACCGTGATCTCAAAAAAGTCGCCCAAGCACACCTGCAGCACCCAACAATAAAACAACAACAACAACAACAACGGATGAATCAACATATTTATTTGTGTTTCCCCCCGTCGTCGTTCAAAGAAGAAAGAGAGAGAGAGAGAGAGAGAGCCCACCTGAGCAGCCGGGTGGGGTGAGGCGTAGCTGGCTCAGTCCCCAGCGATCACCAGCGCGGGTCCGGTCGATGTGAACAAGTTGGTCATCATGTGAGCAAGAGACGGTTATGTTGGTGCGGCCCTTCTGGTGCCACTCGCCACCCACCACCCGCACACCAACTACAAACCCCCAAAAATAATAAAATAAAGAAATACAGAAATAAAAAGATAGTCAACGTTGAGCTGACCAATCCCACACTCCTCGGCGGCAGCAACAACTGCAGTTTCTTCTGGACATCATCATGTGATGCAGAGGAAAGCAGAGGCCAGCAGTGCCTTGGGTGGAATCGAGCGTCATGTTGGTGTCGCCCTCCTGCAGCCATGTCGCTCCGGTGGGCAGGAAGACGCCTGATGACGCGTTGGCTGCTGTGAGTGACAACCAACCTGTTTGACGCCACGTGGTGCCACGCGCCAGGCGCACGGCCTCGCCAAACACCGTCCCGAGATCTCCTGCGCACATACACACACACACAAGTTGTGGTTGTTGAGTGGCGCCCAACAATCACAAACTCTCTCGTTATTACACAGGGGGCGCGAGGAGATGTGTGTGTTGGGTGTGTTGGGGGGGGGGCGGTGTGCCTCTTCTCTGAGAATCACGTTGCCCTGTAATGTTGAAGCTTGCCGGGCTGCTCTGCTCCCACTGACCTCCGTCCGACGAAAGGAACACGTGCGTGTCTGAAAAGGAGAGAAGAGCGAGAGAGAGAGAGAGAGAGCCATGCGCAAACACTGTCACTGGACCTGTTTGGTGCCATGTTGCATTGGCTTCCACCACGACTCCGTTGTCTGTTGTTGTTGTTGCCGTTGTTGTTGTGCCATCAGGCATCAGAAATCAAGAAAGAAAATAAAAACCAAAGAAGCTGTTGCCAAGGATGCGAGGAATGGGCTCACACACCAACACCAAGAGGACTTTTGGGGGGGGGGGCATACTGAGAGTGAAGTCTTGGCCCACATGGCCAGCCGAAATGGTGGCGCTGCCCAGTTGCATCCATGACGCGTTTGTGGCAAGCCTGATGCTGTCAGCCAGGAAGTCCTTCACTTTCACCTGCAGCTCACCTTGCTGCCGCAACACTCCCCCAGCACCAACCACAATGCCTGATCACCCGCTCCCCCCCCCCCACAAGGCACATAGAGAGCTCAGTTGAGTGTCCCATCCTTCCATCATGGAAGCAGTTGTTGTTGTTGTGGATGCGCTGAGAATACCTCCGTTGATGAGGGAAAGATGACCATCAATGGTGAACAACTGAACGGGTGCTGTTACCACCAGCGATCCACCTGCCAGATCAAGCACCACCTCTCCTCCCACGGCCCTGTGTGTGGTCCAGGTAAGTGACATGCTATGCGAAGAAGGGGGGGGGGGCAAGGGGGAATGAATAAACATACTTGAGGTGACGTTGGCACGAACGTGGAGTGAGGAGGATTCAATGTATTGGCCTGAGTGCACCTCAATGACAAAGTGATCTCGTGCAGCAGCCAAGGCTTCCCGCACGGAGCCAAAAGACGACTGGGAGTTGCATTTCTGGCGGTTCCACAGGTGCTGCAAACGCTACAAAAACGCAAAACAGCTTTCATTTTAAAAATTTGGGAGGTTGGGGTGGGAGCAGGTGGGTGTTTGCAGGGCTCTTCACGGGCATGGCTTGTCGCGTCGTCCAGCGTGAGCGTGCCCCGGGCCATGTCGATCAAGCGGCTCTTACCCAGGTTGTAGTCGGTTCTGCCATCGTCAAGCAAGTCGGCACTCTCTTCGGTGCAGATGACCTTGTTGCTGGCCGCGTCGGCGCGCACACTGAGGTAAAGCCAGTTGTTCAGGTGGCCAAAGGTGGCTTGTCACGTGGGGATGTTCATGGTCTCGGTGGTGGCCAGCGCGTTGTTGCCTGTGACATCCAAAAGTCTGCACATCGTCACCCAGCCGGGGAACTCGCTCAAGAAGTCATAGGTGTTGGAGGGGTAGATGGCCCAGTTGCTTGTCGGAACCCAACTGAGCAAGTCCTGCGAGCCAGCCAGACAAAAGCCGCCAGTGCCAAAGCCCATGATGTCCATGAGTCCATATTCGTCCCAGTAGTTGCTCAAGCCGAGGTTGTGCCCAAACTCATGGTGGAACAAGAACAAGCTACCCTGCAGCGCGAAGTTAGCTCCAGGCATCCCGCCCACGCCACCATAGCTGAAGCCGGACCACAAGAGTGCATGACCAACATGTCCGCGATTTTCCTGTACACGCCTTTAGGGTTCGGGTCAGTTAGGGTTAGGGTGAGCAAATGTCGATGTATTTACATTGAAGATGTCTTCTATGTACATGGCGTCACTACAACAAATCACAAGGTCTGAAGGAGATCAGGGGAGTGGGAGAGAAGGGCAGATCCCAGAAAAGGGTCTTGACCTCAGCCTCTGAGATTGACTCCACCGCTGAGTTTGGCCGTGGTGAGACCCAACACTCCGGGGCGGAATCTGGCAGAAGGCCGTTAAATTCGTCGGACAGCAGGATAGACTCGAGGAAGGCGAGTGAGTCAGCCTCTGCCTCCTCTGGCAATGGCTCCGGCGTCTGCGAGCTCCAATTGGTCCCAAGGGTAAGAGGCTCCGACGGCATGCACACCGCTCCCTGTGCCATCACCAGGTAGCTCTCCTGTGTTGACGGGTGGTGGGGCATTCCCAAGTCTGCCCAGATCACTTCCGGACCTGCAGCGAGAGGACTTGGCTGGCAGTTGTCGGTCAGGGCAGGTTGGGCTTCGCCATGCACAAGCTCATCCACACGAGGCCCGCGAGGAGAGCATGTCAACCCTTCGGCAAGGGTTTCATCGGCCTGCTCCGGTGTCCAGCTGGCTACACTCTGGAAGGAGCCGACGTAGTCCGGATCAAGTTCCGTCTTCGGAAGAGGCTGGACCGTATGCTGAGGGCTGGGGTCGTCCGCGCGAGGTCTCTTATGAGACTGCATGCTTCGCTCGCGGTGGTCCATGCTGCGCTTCTTGAGCATGTAGTCGAGGTTGATGAGCTTGTTGGAGATCTGCGCTCGCTTTCTCTTGAGCTTGGCCTCGTCCTTGTTCCTTCTTCTCTCGGTCTTCGGGGACATCGTTGGGAGAGGCATTTCCCGAGTGGTGCTGGTCGAAAAGGATGAGGCTGTTGAAGTGGAGCACGGAGAAGGTTCGAAAGGCTGGGGTAGGGAGAAGAGCAACAAGCGTTGTTCCCGAAGCAGCTGCGCCAACGTCAGCTCGAGCGTTGTCCTCCGGACCTTCTCGTTGTCAATCCGGACCTGCACCCACTCCAGTTTGGACCGGCCCTTGGCGACGTGCATGTTGGTCTGTGTCAGGTCCAGCTTGTAAGTCTGCATGTGTTATAGGTGGTGTAGTGTGTTGTGGGAGAATGCAAGTGAACCTGCTCTAGCAGCCACTTATATAGTTGCTCAAAGCGGTGGCCCAGTGCAACGTCTTGTTCAAGGGACATGATGCGACATTCGAGCCGTGGCTTGGGCTAATGAGCTCCAGTGTCGGTTGGCTCCAGTTTGGTCGAAAAAAGGAGTTTCGTTGACGGCCTCGGCGGGTTTTGGATCCCCCGAGCCGTGGTTACCTTCCGACTCGCAAGGCAACCCGCGAAGCCAACGGCTCGGCGCGCTGGATATTGCGTCACTGCCGCTGTCCTCCGCCGGGTCTTCCCCGAGAAGTCCCGGCAAGGCCAACTCGCTCCTTCAGCACGATCTCATTCCCTTTTTCTTCGTTTCTGCTGAATGCCACTCCTTGTTCTGTTGGTGAAGCTGCTACACCATCATCAGCACAGCAGAGGGAGCTCCTTCAAGATGATGATAAAACTATTTGATAAAACTATTGACAACATAGCACGTGTATGTGTGAGGCACAACAAATGCTTTGGTTTTACACAGAGGCGAGGAAGACGGAGAGCTGGCCGTCCTCCGCGCCGGCGAGGATGAAGTTGGGCGGCACAAAGTGGAGCGCAGTGACCGTGGCCAGGCACTCGAAGCGCTGCATGACCCGGAGCGACGGCAGGCGCCGCAGGACGACCCGCTTGCCCTCGCCGCACACCAGCCACTCCTCCTCGCCTTCGCCTCCCTCGCCTCCACTGCCGCCGCCGGCCGGGCGCGAGCCGCCGCGAAGCGCGACCGACGCCAGATAGAGCGGCGACGACTGGGGCGGGATGACGGCCATGGCGCCCAGCGGGGCCTCGGTCTGGACCTCGGCCAGCGGCACGCCGTTGATCGAGTGGACGGAGATGTAGGAGGGGAAGGCCGAGTGGCACACGATGTGGCCCGACAGCGGCGCGACGGCCACCAGGTGCACGCTCTTGCCCTTGAGCCCAAAGGCCTGCAGCAGCCGCCCCTTGCGCAGCTGGTGGACCATGACCTTACCGTCCTTGGCGCCCGACGCCACGATCCCGTACTCGGTCGAGATGGCGACGCAGGTGACGCCGTCGTCGTGGCCGCGGAGCATGCAGCGCGGCCGGAAGAGGGCCGACTGGTCGTCGGCCAGCGCGCCCCCGCCGGCAGCGGGGTCGGACCCGTCGGCGCCCGCGGGCCCGCCGGCGCCCGGGAAGTTGGTGGCGCCGGCGGCGCCGGTGAGCTTGAGGCTCTCGAAGCGCTCAAACAGGTCAAAATCGTCGTCGTCGGGCCCGGGCGTGTCCGGCGGCGGGGCGGCCTCTAACGAGGAGGACGACGCGCCCGACGCCGCTGTGGTGTTGACGATAAAGTCCGGCAGCGGGAGCGACAAAAAGGTCGTCGTGGCCGCGGGCGCGATCGTGGGCGGCGGCGCCGTGGGCGGGATGATCATGGATGGCGGCGTGGGCGCGGCCGGCGCCGGCGCCGGGAGGGCCGGCGACAGGATCTCCTTGAGCGACCACACAAACACCATCGTGTCCAGCGAGCCCGTCACGAACGTGTCTGCGCGCACGAGCCCAAGAAACCACGCATGAGCGTTGACGACGATGATAAAGATGAAGATAAACGTACCGTCGTCAGAGGCGAGCGCGATGGAGGTGACGACGTCCTTGTGGTAGAAGATGTTGCGGAGGATGCGCTGGCCGTGGAGGAGGATGCAGTTGAAGCTGCCGGCGAGCTCCCAGCCGGAGGAGGCCAGGAGGACCTTGCCGTCGCTCACGATGGCAAAGTAGTTGGAGAGGATGTTGGTGTAGGACGGGAACAGGTTGTAATAATTGCTCCGCTTCTCGCGCGACGTGCCCACCGTACTGTCCCGGTGCCACGTGAACGGCAGCGCGAGGTTTCCCTTCTTGCTCCGCTGCGTCGGGTTGAAGTAGTTCCACGAGAACAGCCCGTCGCTGGTGTGGTGTCACGCTGACGTCAGCATGACGTCAGGCGCGGCAGCGGCAGAGGGGTGGGGGATGTGCGTGCCTGTGCATGAGGGCGACGTTGTTGCTGGAGCACGGCGTGATGAAGATGATCGGCGACGAGCACTTCGTCTGGATCGCGTAGAAGTTGCGGGCTCTGCTGCTGCTGGTGGAACTCCGCATGCTGGTGTTGAGGGCGACGGTCACGTCGGTCGAGGACGACAGGGAGAGGTCGACGCTCTCGCGGAGCTCGGTCCGGGGTGAGGCCTCGGCCTCGGCCCTCTTGCGCCGCGGCGGGTGTGGCTTCGTGAACAACTGGCTCGGCGTCTGTAATCAAACCAACCACCGCCACCACCGCCACGTCAGCCATGTGGCGGAGAGGCCATGCAGGCCGCAAGTGAGGTGTGTGTGTGTGAACCTGGCCAAAGTTCTTGATCTGCTCCTCGATGGACGAGCGCTCGACGGGGTCCTTGACGGCGTCGATATCCACCGCGCCCTGTTCAGGCATGTGCAAGTCAGATGAAACATTCTTTAAAAAACAATCAAAACAAAAGCATTGGAGGCGTGCCTCGTAGGTGAGATGAAAGAACACGTTGTTGGCCTCGACCGAGGCCGGGCCGCGCTGCTTATAGCCAAAAATCAGGTCGATCCACTCGTGCAAGTGATCGGACACATAGTCGCTCTCTGTTGATGCGCACCGACTTGAGCGTCAGCCAAGTCGAGAGCATAAAGAAAAAAAAAAGAAATAGATCAAGAAAAAAAAAAGGCCAACGGAAGGAGGGCAGGCTGACCGAGAGCCTCGCGGTGGAGGGCGATGAAGCGCTCGGGCGAGTCCTCGGCCCACGGCGGCAGCTGGACGTCGCGGAGCGGCGTGGAGTCGCTCTTGTTGCCAAAGTTAACGCCGTTCACGTCGCGCAGCAGCTCGGGCATGTAGAACAGCTCCGGTATCTGCAAACGGCACCATGTTGTTGGCCTCATCAGAAAGGGAAGAAAGAAAGAAAGAAAAAGAGGCGGCAACGCTCGTACGAGCTCCTTGACGTCTGCCGGGTTGGTCAGGCAGTTGGCCCACGTCTGCGGCAGCGAGTGGAACCTGTCGACGACGAGAGCCATGACCATGAGGATGGTTACGATGACGATGATGATGACGACGAAGAAGGTGATGAAGTCAAGGAAGGGGAATGAAGAGACGCACATGCGGTCGGGGTGGTCGAACTTGCCGCCCTGCATGGAGAGGAAGTAGCTCGTGAAGGGCTCCAGTCGGACGAGGAAGTAGAGCACCACCGACGCCGACGAGTAGTGCGACCCATACAGGAACCTGCCGCGCATCAGACAGGTTGGTTGTTGAAAGAGAGAGAGAGAGAGAGAGAGGTGGTGAGGTCAGGCCTCGTATGGCCATACTTGGGGATGACGGGATCGTCGAAGAAGCGATAGCGGTCCTTGAACGACTGAAGTCGCTGGGGATCGAGCGCTCCCTGTGTGTATCATCGGTTAGAAGGATGTGAGTGCGTAGACGCAATCCATTGGCCCAGCCAGCCAAGAGAACGTACAATGGGCTTGGAGAGGTCACGGTAGATGCTCTCATCGTCCAGGTTGAGCGTAGCGGACGTGTAATCTTTGTTGTTTTTATTTTTAAAATTATTTTTTAAAGATTTATCAGTAATTATCAAGAATAATGATGATAAAAGAAAAGGGAAAGGGCACCTTTGAGGATCCACGGGAAGACGGGGTACTGGCCCAGGTCGTTGTACGTGCGACCGGCGAGCGAGTTGAGGCGCATGAGGTAGTCAAAGTTGCTGATCTCGCGATTGACCCACGAGCGCGTGAGGCCACCTCGCTCGAGCAGCTTGGACTCCTTGGGCTTGTTGAGGGCATGCTGCTGCCGCAGGATCGGCGGCGTCACTGAGAGCGAACGCAGCTTGGCGAACATCGTGTCGCGCTTGCCTGTGCGCACGGCCACGGCCAAGCATGAGCACCGATGGCCGTGAGAATGACGGCGTGTCACGCCACGTACCCTTGCTCTCAAACCGGAAGAGGTAGGATGTGTTGTCGGCAAAAAAGAGCTCCATGGCGCAGTCTCGCAGAAGGTACCGCCGGCCGTACATGCCCACCAGCTCGCCAAGAGACCACTCGTAGCTGTGTCACATGCGTCAATCCTCAAATTCTTGAGTTCAACATGTGAGAGCACAGGCAGGGGCGCGGGAGGGACAAACCGCTTCTTGCGCTTCTCGAGGAGTTCGTTGGTCCAGCGCAGGCGGGCCTGGCCGGGGAGGGCCAGCGGCGGCGACGCCGGGAAGATCGACGGCACGGCCGAGCCGGGGATCGCCAGCGGGGTCGCGCTTCCCGTTGCTGACGTCAGCGGCTTCTGGTCGTAGGCCTGTCGCGCGCGCATATTTGTTTGTGAGAATGACACGTCATCATGACATGGCAAAGGGCAGCGCCACACGTGAAAGGGCGTCGTACAGCGGTCGGGATGAAGTAGATGTGGGACGACGTGAACTGGAGGATGCCCTTGGTCAGGATGAGCGGCGTCACCATCGCACACGTGGCATCCCGGTGCACGACCTTGCCGCCCTTCATCGACAACTCCTTCTCGAGCTGCACGTAGCGCCGCAGCTTGATCCCGCTCGGTGGGTCAGGGGGCTGCTTGGCTGGCTCGCCGCTGGCGGGATCGTCGGCGGGCTGCAAGCTCATGCGCGCGCCGGTGGCGGTCTCACGCGCGCAGTCGCTGTAGTCTGCGACGTTGAAGTTGCGGCGGAGGATCTTGCGGATGCGGAAGGGGCCCTCGCGCTTGTCCAGCTTCCACTGGATGGGCAGCGGCGAGATGGGCGACACGTCAAACACGCCTTGCTGGGCCATCTCGTCCTCGTGCAGGATGTCCCGCAGCATCTTCTCGTTGTTCCACAACAGCGGACTCACTGTGTTCGTGTTTTGTGTGTTCACGCACGCATGCTGACGTCAGCAGAGGGCGGCCGACCGGAGCAGGGAGATGGTGGGCACAACCTGAGCGCTGGAGGCGGCCCCAGTAGTAGAAGACCTCCTTTTGGACCTTCTCCTGGATACCAATCTGCTTCTTCTTGCGCTCCTGCTCTCGCATGAGGCAGTGGTTCAACATGGTCTCTTGCTGCATGGCCAACACACAAAAGGTGCCGCGTGAAGTCAGTTATACCAACTGAGGTCGAGTGGGGGTCTGGGGCCAATGGAGGGAAGACTGAACCTCGTCCTGGAAGGCCATCAGGGCGGCCTGCTCACTCTTGACGCGCTGCTCGATGCCGATCCGCACGTAGCGCTTGTAGGCCTCGAATCGGTTGCTCACGCCCACACCGTACCTGTTTGGTAGCAACACACCGTGAGCAGGCATTTTGTTTTAAATTTAGACCAAAAAATAGTAAAAATATAAGGAGGCCTCACGCACCTTATTTCCTCTTGCATGGTTGTCCGGATGGCCTTCTCGAAGCGGTTGATAAGGAGCTCGCTGCGAAGGCCCGTGGAAAAGGCCGACGGGACGAAGGGCAACGTGGGCGACAGGAGCGGCGGCGGGGCGGACGACACCGGCGTGAAGGGCGACTGCTGCGCCGACGCAAGGCGCCGCGCCGTGTTGGGCGAGAGCGGGGCGGGCGCCGGCGGCAGCGGCAGCGGCAGCGGCTGCGAAGGCGAGGCGGCTGACAAGAGCGGCGAGCCGGGGGGCGTCGCGCTGGGCGGCGGTGAGGAGAACAAGAACATGAGGTAGCGCGAGAGGTAGTCCTCCTGGTACTTGCGCATCAGCCTCTGTTGCTCTTGCACGTCCATCGGATGGCCAAAGTTGAGCGGCGGGATCTCCACCTGGATGACCTCAAGCCGATGCAGCTTGAACAGGATATCTGTCGTGTGTGCGCATGTGTGAGCAGAACGACGAGTGTCATAGAGGAGAAGATCGGCTCAGACGCACCCTTGAAGAGGTCGGCCATGAGCTCGGTCCCCATGCCGCCGGACTCGTGTGAGCGCTGCATGGCCTTGTAGAGGAAGGACAACGTGTAGAGCACGCGGTCGACGCAGTCCTCGCCGCCCTTGTCCTCCAGCTGCAGAGCTGGGTCGCTCCTGTGTACGCAGAGGAGGCCATCGTCAGCTCAGCGCGCCGGTGAGGCTGGAATCCAATAAGACCGTCGCACCTCTCGCTCCGGACGAGCGCGGGCGTGGGCGTGACGGTCTTCCCTCGCGGGGTGCCGGCGTTGGGCGGGAGCGGCTGCCCTGGCGGTTTGCAGCGCTTGAGCTGCTGGTGAATGAGCAGCGACAGTCTGAGGGCGAAGTCATGGAGTCAAGAAGTGAGCCAGACGTGGACGTGAGGGCGAAGAAATCTGCAAGGACGCACCGTTTGATGCTCTTGGAGAAGGTCTGATTGACGTCCTTCAACTCGACGTCCCACTGCTTGAACTTACCTTCGACGTAGGCGCCCAGCGTGAGGGTTAGCCGCTTGCTCAGCAGCTGCGCCGACTCGTCCTCGTCGCCAGCGCCAGCGTGTACTTGAGCAGACGACACCTGGTGGTCCAGCGCCGACGCATGCGCGGCGACAACGCCCGGCTTGAGGATGCCCCACTCGTTGCCGGCGCCGGTGCTCGCGATGGCGCCGGCCATCACCGACGAGCCCGACGCATGACAGTAGGTCTCGACCATTTTCTTGATGCCCTGCAGCTGCTCGCTCCGGAGCCGAATCTTCTGCGTGTTGAGGACGACGTCGGTCTCGTCGAGCGTGTAGAGCGTGAGGCGCAGGCCCAGGCGCGCCAACTGCTCCTCCATGCGGCGCACCGTCGCGGCCGAGAGATGGGGCGGCGCCGGGGCCGGAGCCGGCGTGGGCGTCGACGAGGACGTGAAGCTCAACGACGAGAAGAAGGACGACGCCGCCGAGGTCGGTGGGGCCGGCTGGGCCGGCGCGTCCTGCGCGTCCACAGGTCAAGCGTCAGGGTGCTGCGGTATGAGAGAGGAGGGTAAAGGTCTAAGTGGTGCCTACCGTGACAAAGGGAATGACCGAGTCAGACACGGGCAAGAGCAAGAGGTCGTCGATAAGGTCAAGCAATCGTTGGGCAAAGTGGAAATCAACCCACTTCAGGTTACTGTCCTCCTTGGCGGGCTCGGCAAGGGTCTCCTTGCCCTTGTCGCGGGGCGTCGGCAGTCGGCTGGAGGTCTCGGCGGAGGTGCGCAACCGTCGCTCGAGCGAGCGCGAGCGGCGCATCGGTTCCTTCCCACCGTTGCCGCCGCGAGCAGAGGTGCTAGCCTTGGCCGAGGGGATGGTCTTGACGCCGTCCTTCTTGCGGCGGAAGGCCTTGGTCGTGGGCGACGCGCCGTGCGTCGTGGAGTGCAGGTAAGGATCGGTCCCGACGCCGCGCTCGTCGCAGGTCGACGCATGGTAGATGGGCAGAAGAAAGTGGGCCGAGACCCGCTCGAGGCTGGCCCGATTACGCTCGCGCTCTCGCTCCCGTTCGCGCTCACGGGCCTGCTCGCGCTGCTCCCGGAGCTCGGCCTCGTCCCACTCACGGCGCTCCGCCGCCGTGGCGCCACGCTCGCGGACGGAGAGCGGCGGTGGCGGGTTGAGGAGGACAAATTCGTCGACACCGTTGGAGCGGGTCAGGTCCGTGACGTTGCTGGCCGACTTGGCCCGCGGAGTCACACGCACTCGCGGGTGGTCGCCAGAGTCGGCGGGTCCGCGCGTAGCCATGGTCCCGCTGGCCGCGACCTCGCCCAGCGTGGGCGTGGACGGGCGGGCGCGGGGGCTCTGGCGGGGAGAGGCCGCCTCTTTCTTGGGCGGCGGCGGTGGTGAGAAGATGTCGTCCGGCGGCGGGAGACGGAAAAGGCACTCCTCGGCGAAGAAGATCCACTTGACCACGTTCTCCCACAGCCACTCGGCCCGGATCTTGGTCGCGGACGAGGGCGAGGCCGTCGGCGAGCCGATCTGATAGGACTCTCGTGGAGAGGCCGACGGCCCATTGCCGGTCGCGGCGACGCCGTTCTTGAGGCTGAGCACCTGCGGCGAGTTTATGTTGTGGTGGAGCTGCGACTGCGTCTGCAGGATGCGGCGCAGCTTCGGGTCCGACGTGAACTTCTGCAGGAGTGCACTGTTGATCTGGCGCACGAGCTGTTGCCCCGGGAACGGCTGCACGACCCGAGCTTCCGCGTCAGATGGCCGCGCGCGGGATAGTCGTAGCGCTCGCAAGAAGGGTGCTGGTTGGACGTACCCCGATCTCCTGGAAGTGCTGGAGGATGCCCTGAAAGCGCTCAATCACCTTCCAGCCTTGGTGCTGTCCTCCCAAAGAAGCGCATCAGCCAGAGAAAGAATATCTAAATTAAAATCTTGAAGAAAAGCAAAGGAAAAAGGAAGGATGTGGGGCATACGAGGTAGATGGCGTGATGGAAGAGAAGAGTGACGATATTCACAAGGAGGCTAAAGATGCTGCTGTACAGCCGGTGGTTGATGACCGAGCCGCGACTTCGTTGCTTGTGCTTCTGCATGGTTGGGTCGAATCGCGCACAATCAGCAAACAACAGACGTTAACGGGCTGGCGGCCAGCGAGGGGACGTTACCGGTCGCTTGGGGGCGGACGAGGACGTCGACGATGTCGATGACGACGACGCCGGGGATGAAAAGGCGGACGGAGAGCCAGAGTGCTGCTCGGGCAGGATGCTGGGGTTCTCGGCGATGATAGCGAGGAGCCAGTGGGGCCAGTTGTCCTGCTGCAGGAAGAGGTCCCGGTTCTGCTTCTCCTTGCTGAGGAGCAGATAAAAGTCCTCGAGCGCCTTCTGCTGGAGCGAGGCGCTGTCCGACGCGCCCAGCAGCTCGAAGATGGCCGGCAAGATCTGCGGGTTCCTGAACTGGTGCTGGAACTGCACCTGGAAGCGCTGCTTGCTCGACTGGCCCTGGCCCTGAGCCTGGCCCTGTGCCGACGGGGGCGGTTGCTTCTTGGCCGCGTAGTCCTTGACGCTTTCGTCGACGGGCGAGTGGACGGGGTTGACGTTGACGCTCTTGGGCGAGACGCGCTCGAGCAGGATCTCCATGAGCGCGTAGTAGGTCGCCTTGGAGAAGGTGAAGTTCTGCAGGTAGTACTTGATGATGGCTGACAGCCGGCTGTAGCCCTCAAAGTTGTCCGTCTCCGGTGCGCCGGCGGCGGCAGCCGGACCCTGCTCGCCCGTCATCGTCTCCCGCTTGGCAGCGCTCCCGCTCGGCTCCCGCTTGTGGCTATAGAGGGTAGTCATAACGAACGACAGCAGTTTTTGCTTCCTGCGCGCATGGCATGAGACAACACGAGAAAGTTGAGTGGCCTCACTCATCGTGGCATGGCCCACACGGACGTACTGGACGGGTGTGGCGATCTGGAGCATGCGGGCGATGATCTTGAGCGCCCAGATGCGCTGGTGCTCGTCGGGCCGCTGAAGCACGGAGAGGAACGGGATGAGGCCGCCACACTCGAAGACGTGCGACGCCACGTTTTGCACCGTCGGGCTCGTACTGCACAAGGAGAAGGAAAAGGTGAGCTTGTGGGCGTTGACTTGTGTCGACAGCAAAGGCAGGAGGAGAAGGGGGAGACCTCGTCGAGAACTTGTTAAGCATGGCGATGATAAACTTGAGCACATCGGCCCCCTGGTCGACGCGCTTGAGGGGCTGTGAGCGATGCAGGGACTCGAGCAGGTTCTTGGTCTCCTGGAACGTGAGTCCGTCCACGGCCATCAAGCCTGCACACACGAACAGAGCGAGCGTGAGCTATGTGGCCCAAGGGTTCGCTCCTGGGGCAGGGCTAGTGGAGTACCGATCAACTGGAGAAGGGCGATGCGGTTCTGGGCAAAGTCGAGGTCGCACAGGGCGTCGACGATGCGCTGGACGCCGATCACCTTGCGGAAATACTGTGGAGCCGCGCGCACGCGGGCGGTGATCTGCGCGAGCAGTCGCTCCTGCACGGGGGAGGCCGTCTGCGACCACATGCTGAAGTTGAGGTACGTGTAGGTGAAGAACTCTCGAAAGTGCGACTTGTCTGCTTTCCCCGCCCCGCCACCAACATCAGAGCCGCACGAGACTATAGGCTGGAGCTGACGAGAAGGGGCGCCGCACCTGAGTCGTAGAGGACGGTGGCCAGGGTGTCGAGTGAGACGAGGGCCTGGAGGTCGAGGGCGCTCGGGTGCATCTTCTGGAGGAGGAAGCCAAAGATCTGCCAGCCGCCCACGTGAGGCATGTCGGCGAAGAGGTCGGCATAGTTCTGAAGCAGGTTGGAGATGAGCGAGATGAGCAGGCCCGCGGGCGAGGGCGGGGCCAGCACGCCGCCGTTTCTGTCGCTGCCGCTGCCACTGCCGCTGGGCGAGGCCAGCGCCGAGACTTCGTCGTCGCTGGTGTTCCTCTCCTTCATCAGCTCCTTCTCCTCTTCGTCGTCCTCAAAGAACTTGATCTCCTCCGATTCGTCGGTCGTCGCGTCGTCGTCCTGCACCGCCAGCGGCTGGCGCACGAGCAGGAAGAGCGGGAGGAAGGTCTGACCGGCGGCGCCACAAAGCCGAGCCAAGCCAACAGTCAATTAGTCCAGGGCCAAGTCAGGGTAAAAGGAGAAGAGGTCCCACCTTGATGCCGCCCAGGCAGTAGAGCGAGTCCTTGAGGTTGGACGAGTTGATGACGGCGACGCCCTGGAGGGCCAACGCCATCCGGTCCACAGCGCGCGTCGAGGTCTCCACGCATATGTTGCCCTCCATCGCCTGTGTGGAAAAAAAAAATGGGTAAATGAGGAGCACCAGAGCTGGATCGAGGAGCCAACGGGACCTTGGGGTCGTAGGCAAAGAAGATCTTGACGTAGCGCTTGTTGCCCAGCGAGAAGGTGTTTCCCTTTTGGCCGATTTCGATTGATGTGCTGCGCTCAGACAGCGCCACATTGGCGTGATTAACAATAATAACATAATAAAAAACCTGAAGAATAAGAGGAAAATAACGCACTCGGCCTTCTTCTTGGGCAGGAAGTTGGGGCCCAGCGCGTGAAGGGTCTGGATGTCGGCAAGCGTGACGGCCTCAGAGAAGAAGAAGACCTTGCCCATCTGCCCACAAAACGGGTGGCTTTTCTCGGCTCCCTCGGGGGTGTGCTCGACGTGGTTGGCCAGCCACATCGTGACCGGGGCCTCGATCTTGGGGTAGATCAGGTATTGCTGCTCCACCATCTGGCCGTTGACGTAGAGGATGACCTCGCTCCGCCGCAGGAAGTGGTAGATATGTGTGACCGTGACAAAGTACCACCGCTCCTTCTTGAAGCGGTAGTTGAACTTGATCCACGCGTGCTTGTTCTTGCCCTGCCGGGACAGGACCACCAGGTACTGCGACACGAAGAAGAGCTCCATCCCCCGCCCGTCCTCGCACGAGAAGCTGTGGCCAACAAGCGAACGACGCCGCCGGGTCAGGACCGCGGTCGCGGGTGTGAGCGGGGCTGGGCCGAATGGGGTAAAGCGAACCTGAACAGGTGCGGCCGCACGGTCGTGGAGGACGTCTCGGGCGTGATGCTGCCTCGTCGGCCCCGAACAAGCGGCGGAACCTCGCGATTGGACGAGATGCTCAGCCACGAGCAAAACGAGTAGCCGTCATTCAGCGGCCACATGGTGGTCCATGTCGGGATCATGAGCCTGGTGTGCGCGGCGAGCGTAAGGCGACGTGCGTTGGCGTCAGCTTTGGTGAACGACGACAACCGCAAGAAACTGAGCCCGCGAAGCCATACCCAGACTTGTTCTCGCGACCATTAAAGTCCCAGAAGCATGAGGGCCACCGCCGCTCCTGTTTCTTGACGATTCGCTGCAGCGTGTCGACCAACGAGCACCACACCTGGCCGGGCACCTGTTCCCCGATTTAAAAAATGAAGAGCAATTATCAGCGACGTTGTCCTCATGACGAAGTAGAACAGGCCGATGGGGAAGCGAACGAACCTGGATCGGAGGGTAGAGCTCCTGCAGCACCTCCTGCTTGTCGTCGGACGAGCCGTCCGCCGCGCCGCCGGCGTCGTCGAGGTCGGGGCTGGTCTGGCCGTAGAGGAACCGCAGCAGCTGCTTGAGCTCCTTGGACGAGAGCGAGAAGGAGCCGAGGGACTCCATCAAGATGAAGAGCTCCCGCAGCACGACCTCACTGTCCAGCGGCTGGTAGTGCAGCATGTGCAGCAGCCGCGTGACCCAGCCCCGCTGGCAGCAGTAGCCCTTCACACGATCCGACTCGGAGACGAGGTCTGCGTGCGTGTGGCGTCGCGATCAGCGCAAGTAAGCGCAAGGCCAGAGAGAAGGCGAGGAGGGATGGCTACCGTTGAGTCGCTTCAGCAGCACGACCTGGAGCGAGGTGCCGCATCGAGGCAGGAGCTGGAAGAAGACGGAAAAGAAGTCGAGCTCTTGCCCTCGCCCGGTGCGCGCCTGCGCTTCCTGTGGTGCCAGTTCGCTGTACTCTTCCAGCTACTCCCCCCCCCCCCAAAACGAGACGCAGCAGAAGACGTTGAGCAGAGGACGTCGCAGAGCGGAAGGAGAAGACCAGAGGGTACCAGATCAAAGAGGAAGGAAAAGAGTTCGCCTGCACACAAAGAAGAGTGAGCGTGAGTGCTAAGACACAAAGAGCAGATTTATTAATAATCTTTTGTGGATGGATTATATTTTTATTTTTAATAAAAATAATTAATAAAATCCCCAAGGTGCGTACCTGAAGGCACATCCTCTTCAATTGTGAGCAGCAAATCAACAAACGAGGCGTTAAGGTCGCGTGAGTCCCAGTCCCTTTCTTCTCTTTCTTCGCGTTCGCGATCCTGACGCAGCTCCTCTATTATTTGCTCGGTTATGAGCGCATCCTCTTCCATTTTTCCCACTTCAACGGGATAGCGCCCCTCCTTGCTGAAGTAGCGTGTTCGCCTCTTCTCCAAGGCAGATTTTCGAAGTGCTTCCGAAATCAGGAACGAGTTTTATGATGGTGCTTATTTTCTGGCTTGCGAAACAAAAACAAAGTAAAATCGGCGCTTGGCAGAACCAACGGTTTTGGTGGGCAGAGCCGTTCTTAGCCGGCAGCGCAGAAACAGGAGGACGGTGAAAGAAGAAAGGCGTGGCCTTGTCGCGTTCACTCCTTGCCTCCTCCAGCTCCCTCATGCTGAGCCACGCGTGGCTCTCCCTGCAGAAGCCTTTGTCTGCCTCAAACCATTTGAGGAATCCGGTACTTCAAAGAAGCTGGTGCTGCTCGGCCACTGTCGCCAAACCTGCGTGAAAGAGACAACAGAGGTGAAGGCAACGCGACGGCGTGCGTGGTGGCGGCGAAATGGCTGGCTTGAGCTGGTGCAGCGATGGCGCTTTGTGCTCTCCACGAGAGGCTCCGCAAGCTACACACAAGAGAGCAGCTGCTGCTGCGGCAGTGCGCGACGGACAAGGCAATAAACACAGATGCGGCACAGACAGAGGCGCGCTTGAGCGGGCGCAAAAGCACAAAGACAGGCGCAGAGCGACGCAGCCGGCGACGGGCTGGGCTTGGTGGTGGCAGATGCAGCAGCAGCAGCAGCTGTGGCTGGCTGGTGGCTAGCAAATAAGCGGCCCAATGACAGCGGCGATGAGGCGCAGAGTGCGCGGTGAGCGCTGAGCAAGAACGGTGTGCTATTATTTGGGAAAACGAGAGTAGCGAGAGGGGAGGCATGCAGCAGCAAGCAGTATTCACAGCAGGAGGGCAACGGGCGGCGCAAAAACGAAAGAGAGAAAGCAAGAGAGAGAGAGAGAGAGAACGCTGACAGCGCAGCAAATGGAGAAGCCGAAAAGCAAGCGCGCTTGGTTGTCACCTTTCTGCGGCGCTAGCAAGAACGAGCGCACCAAGGTCGCGAGTGTTGTACAGCCAAGTCTCTGCACATTGGCGTTAGCCACGAGGGCAGCTGCTTGGTGTGCGAGGTGTGCGAGGCCTACCTTAGTGCCCGCTGCCGTGGCCCTCCAACTCGCCACCTTCGCGGGGAGGATAGCCGTAGGGCACGGGAGGTCTGCCCAGCTCCAACCTTAGGCGAGCCAGTTCCTCTTCAAGTTCGTGGTTGCGAGCACGGAGAGCCTTGTTCTCCGCTCGAAGCTGTTCGATTTCGGAGGCATTGGATTCGTCTTCGCCATCAACCTTGATCTTCTTCGAGATTTCGACTTCGCCGGTGCCCATGTGGGGAAGGCTGATGGGAAGTCCACCGCCCATCTGTTGGTTGATGGTAGGGATGGTGACGTGGAGGTAGCGGCACGCTTCGCCACGGTTGCAGAGGCCACGGTTGAAATCCTTGCAGACCTCGCTGCTTCGCTTCATGCCGCCTACCGCACCTGAATCTACCGCACCGGGGGACTGAACGTGCAAGTACTTGCAGTCGAGGCCGCGCGTACAGAGGCCCCTTTGGAAATCGAGGCACACTTCGATCGAGGGCTTTCGTTGGGGAACGCCATAGCCGTAGGTATCGTAGTGAATGTACTTGCAGTTCTTGCCTCGGGTGCATTTGCCGCTGAGGTAATCGCGACACACCTCGGTACCGTCCTCGCGAGCGCGCTTGCCCACGGCGGCCGCAGCGAGATCGGGCATGGCGTAGGGGTAGCCATAAGGGTAACCCATGGCCTGCAAATGATGAAGAATTAGCAACATAAGACAAAGCGTGTTCATGCGTGTGAGGGAGGCGAAACACAGTTTTCTAATCTATCAAAGGATGGTACAAGATTCTTGCATCCTTTTGCTAAATTTAGTCTCCTGCACGAACCTCAAGCCCATAGACCATGTAAGGGGAGCTTACGAGCATTTGCTGGTGGGGATCCATTGTTGTTGATGCGGAAGATGCGACAGAAGTTAGCTGGCGGCTCTCTGCAAAGCTGTGAATCAACTCAGACCAGAAAAAGAGCGTTTGAGGGAACGGATTGAGAAAAAGGCAAGAAACTATCCTTTTTTTTTGACTTTTTCAAGAGCCTTGCTGGGTGGGGCGGATGAGGATCTCGTTGATAGCGGCGTGGGGCGGCTGCGACACGGCGTACACAACGGCCCGCGCGACATCATCAGCATCGAGGAAGCGAATAGCCTTGCTGAAGGCTTCACTCCCCTGGATAAATACGCAAGGGTGAGTTGCAAGCAAAGGCGTGCGCAGTGAGGCTTGGGGAGGGGGGGGGGGCGTTCACCTTCTTCGTTTCTTCATGGGTGATGTGCGTGCCGAGCTCAGACACGGTCGCGCCAGGCTGAATGGAGGTCACTCGGATGCCCTTGCCAGAGACCTGTGCCCCTAAAGGTGAGGATAGGATCAACAACAAAAATGCGGGTGTGCAAGTGTGGCACCTCGCTCCTAAGGCCCTGTGTGATGGCCTCCACGGCCCACTTGGAAGCGCAATAGATTGCGCCAGTTGGGAAGAGCTTGCGACCGGCATCTGGTTGTTGAGATCACGCTTGAGTGAGTGAGCAATTCTACGCGCCGCGTTGAAGAGGGAGCAGTACCGGACGAGATGTTGACAATGTCGCCCTTGCCCCTCTCAGTCATGCTCGGAAGTACGGCAGCAACACCATTGAGCACACCCTATAAAGAGTCAGTAAACCTACAGTCATGAGGGGGAAGTCCGTTCGAAAACAACTGTACCTTGACGTTCACATCCATCATTCTTTCCCACTCGTCCTGCAGCAGGGCCGTGATCGGGCTCAGCAGCATCACGCCGGCGTTGTTGACCAAGATGTCGACCTGTTTTTTGGTCCAACACAAACCGGTCAGCACGGGTGCAGGGAGAAGAAGGGTCTGGACCAGTACATACCGGGCCGAAGGTATCCTGCGCCGCGCTGACGAGAGCAGAGACGTCCTCACGGGAGACGACGTCGGTCTCCTTGTAGGCCGCGACGCCACCAGCAGCTTCAATCTCCTTTTTCAGTGCCTCCAACCGGTCCGCACGCCTGGCTCCCATCATCACTTTCGCGCCAGCTTCAGCCAAGCGCTGTATGGCGAGGGTGAAGGGCAGCGTTTAAAATCTATGAACCGCGAATCTACTTGGCGTGTGGCAGTTTTACGAACCTTGGCGATGGCTTCTCCAATGCCACTGCTGGCTCCGGTGACCACTGCGACCTTACTCTCCAGGACTTTGCTCATGGTGTTTAACGCTGTAGCGAGAATAATGGGGTTGTCTGCTCAGCCCCCCACTTGCCAAGTGCAGGTGCCTTAACGGCGATAAAGCTGGAAAAAGACAACACCAAAGCAAAGGTCGCCAATTTGTTGGAACAACAAGCGCTACATCGGGCGTGTGGCCAACACCACCAGGCGCTCTAGTACTCCCACCCTCGCTGGCTGGGCAGGGGGCAGCCAGAGGCAACAGCCCAGTGGTAGATCTCAGCGTGTCCTCTACCTCTGGCCAGAGTCGTTGTGTTGCTGTTCCATGAGCACCCCGCAGAGCGCAGCCACCGCAGCACCGCGAACTTACCGCCCCGTGCTGCCCAGGCACATGCGTCAGCGTCCCAAGGGCAGCCCTGGGCTCGCGCCCACTGAAGAAGGGCTAAGTGCCCGCCCTCGGCCGCTTCCTTGGTGGTCCACGAGTCCCAGGGACAGCCTGCAGAATGCAGCCATTGAAGCACTTCGAGGTGGCCACCACCGGCCGCCGCGGCGCACGTGGAAGCTCGCCACGAGAAGCCCTGGGCACGGGCCCACTTGACGCAGGCCAAGTTGCCGCTTCTTGCCATGAGGGAAACGATTTCCTTGTCCGCCGAGCCAGGGGCGCAGCCCTGAGCGTGCAGCCACTGAAGTATTTCCAGATGGCCAGCTTGTGCTGCCGCAGCGAATGTGTAAGCATCCCAAGAGCAGCCGTTCGCGCGGGCCCACTTGAGAACGGCAAAGTGACCACCCCTGGCTGCTCCTCGGCATGTCGACTCGTCCCACGGGCAGCCATTGGCGCGAGCCCACTGCAAGAGCTCAAGATGGCCTTCCTCCGCTGCAGCACAACAGACGTACTTGTCCCATGGGCAGCCGTTGGCCCTCAACCACTTGAGCACGTCTAGGTGGCCACCTCCAGCGGCGCTAGAGCATACTTCCTCGCCCCACGGGCAGCCATTGGCGCGAGCCCACTGGAGTACTGCCAAGTGACCGCCTTTCGCGGCAGCACTGGCTGTTTCCGTGTACCACTGGCAGCCATTGGCGCGTAGCCAGCGCAGTAGCTCAAGATGGCCGGCGCCTGCAGCTTTGTCGCATGTGGATTCGTTCCATGGGCAGCCGTTGGCCCTCAACCACTTCATCACCTCCAGGTGGCCGCCCGCAGCGACCTCCATGGGCGTCAAGTAGTCCCATGGGCAGCCTTGCAAGTGAAGCCAAACCAATAAGGCAAAGTGGCTGTGCACAGCCGCCTCGCGGCACGTGGAAGCTGTCCATGCGTATCCGTTGGCGTGGGCCCACTCGAGGACATCGCGATGACCGCCTCGAGCGGCGCAGTCGCTGACGTGGCTGTAAGGAGTGGCGCCGTTTCTCAAAGCCCATTGAAGCACGGATAGCCAACCTCGCTCAGCGACGAGCAAGCCGAACCTTTGAGAAGCCTTGACCGCAGCCACCTCACTGAGCGGCAGTTGAGCGTTGGGGGTGACCACATCGCTGCAGTTGGCCTTGAGTGCCTTGGTCCACCGGCCGCAAATGGCGCGGCACACGGGAAGTGCCAGTGGATCGACGTAGCCCAAGATAACGCCCAAGAGCTCGTCCATGATATCGTTGATACCGATTCCGGGTTCTCCAACCGCGTCCTGTCGGGAAGCTGCGGAGGCGACAACCACAAGCTGCTGCCGGGTTTGTTCAGCTGCGTTATCTTCTGCTCCATGATTGACGCGTCTCCGAGCCACAACCACCCTTCGGCGAGTCGTGTTGCTGGCTTTAGTCTCCATCTCGCTGGCGTTTGGTCGTGAAGAGAAGCCTTGGAAAAAAAAAAAGGGCAAAGAGCAATATCATTGATTAAAAACAAGAAAAAAAAAGTATTGGCTTGAAATTTGTTGGTTGGTGCCCACCCTGGTTGCCCCGAGCCCAGTTCGTTTTAAAACGACGCGGTGGGTACACGAAAGGCGTACAAAGGAAGAACCTTGCCTGCGCGGGGGTGGTGATGGAGGCAGATGGCGGTGGGCTGTTTCTAAGTGGTGGGGATGACGACGAACTCCTCCTCCTCGCCCTCCGCGAAAAGGCTGCTCAGGCGAAGCTGCGACGTTCTGGTCGCGCTAATGCGGGTGGAGGGGAGGGCGAATCACAACAACAACAAACTGCCAGCCCGCAGAGGGAGGTAAAGCAACCGCGGGACATTTTCGACGTGCCAGTGGAGGACAACTACACCAAGCCCCAATGGATCCAACTCAACAGTACCCTTCCCCTCCTCCCTTCTTGTTGTCTTCTCGAGCTCTTAAGTACTTTTTGATTTAATTAATTATTTATAAAAATGTCGCAATAAACTGTTAATAACCACTCTGGCTGGCGTGGTGCGCGTAGCTCAAGACATGCTCAGCTTCTACGAGCTCATGCACCATGCAGTTCACAAGAGCTGTACTTCCGTCACTTGCTCCAAGATGTCTGCCGGGCCCAAGTACGTCGTTTCTCCTTAAGGCTCTCCTGTGTTCCTTCTCCTGCCCGCGCTCAGCCGGTTTTAAATATGTGGTTCAGCTTCGAGTTTCTCTGGTCAGAGGGCGAACACAGCGCCAAACCGGCGAGTCTCTCCGCACCCGACTACATCGCGGCGCTCCTGCAGTGGGCCCGCAAACTCATCCACGACTTTGGGGACCCCGATCTTGCCGGTTCGATCCTGGTCTTCATTTTTTAAAATACTTCTTTTTATCTGATTGCCTTTCTCTTCCTCTGTCTCCGTTGGTACTGCAGACGACGCGGCGTTCAAGAAGACGTATCGTCTCATCTGGAGCCGCGCGTTCAGGATCGCCATGCACCTCTATTGGTAAGTACTTCACGAGCCCAGCGTCCGGCCTCGTTAGCCTTGGTGATTGGCTTATGCGTTTTTGTTTTTTTTTCAGGCATCACTGGCCGACGATCACAGAGCTTCAGCTTGACGCGCTGCTCAACGCCTTCACCAAGCACTTTGTCGTCTACGCGCTCAAGTTTAGGTTGCTCACGTCGTGGGACAGCGTGTCGGCCATCTACGACCTCCTGTCGTCCATCCTGCCCCCGCTCTACGCCACACAACTGCGGGACCTGCGCGACGGGAAGAAGCGCGTGAGGGCCGCGCGCGCGGCGCGGCCCAAGGAGGGACGCGTGATCCCTGCCGGTCGGCGAAGGGCCTACACCGAGTGGGACGACCGCACCCCAACAGACCTCGAGCAACTGGTCCGGCCGCCGGCCTCACCGCGCTCGACGGCGGCAGCAGCGACGGCGACGGCGACCGGGGGCGACAGCACAGGGGCTGAGCCGCCTCAGACTGCGACCAGCGATGTGGCCGAGCCGGCAGACAAGCCAAGCTCGAGTGAAACAACGACAACGACGGTGATGACAACGACGAGCGAGCCAGAGACTCAAGGGAGTGCGATAGGCGGGCGAGAAGAAGAGACAGCGGTTAAAGGCCTTGACACGACAAGCCAAGCGCCCGTAAAGGTCGATACCCGCGACTCGACGCCGCCCCCATCACAGGGACCGGCTGACACGACAGTCCGGGAGGCTGCTGCTGCGCTTAGAGCCGGCCAGACGCTGGACGGCCAGCCGAGCAGCGTCGGCGCTGCGACTGGCGGCTTCACCATCCACATCACGCATGACGAGGCAGCAGCCACAGCCACGGCCCCGGCGGGGAACGGCGAAGGCAGCGGCAGCCGAGGTAGCGGCAGTCGGGGCAGTGGCATCAGCAGTGGCAGGCGGCCCAAGACCAGCCCGCGTCTGGACGAGGTCGAGCAGAGGAAAAGGGGCAGCCGCATCCAGATGTCGAAGGAGGAGTTCCTCCGGGAGTTGCAGCGACAGAAGGAGCAGCAGGCTCAAGCGAGCCCGATCGCTAGCCCGCGAGGCTCGCGGGCCGCCACCGGCAGCCGTCCCGCGAGTCCGATGCCCCTCAGCCCGTCGTTCAGCCTTAGCCCGCCCATGTCGCCTCGGAGCCATGAGAGCGACGAGGACGAGGACGAAGGCGGCTACGACCAGGCGAGCCGCCAGAGTGTCGTCGAGCTGCCCGAGCCGGTGCTGCGCTTCTTCACGCCGCCGGCTTCGCCCAGCCCCGAGATCGCATCGCCGCTGTCGCCGGCCTCGCCGGTGTCTGCGAGCCCCCTGGGGTCGCCCTCCGTGCGACGCGCGGCGGCCACGGTCTCGTCGCCGGGCCTGCGATACCCGACCATCCCGCCGTCGTTCGACCTGGCCAAGGCGATGGCCGACCTCACGGCGCTGGACCAGGAGTACGCCGACTTTGAGATGATTCACTCGCTTGAAATGAAGCTGCTGGCCACCCGGACCGAATCCGTCGGCAGCGCCAACCGCTCGCTTCAGGACCTGTTCGAGGCCGCACAGGCGGACGAAGAGGGAATCTACAACTACCTCTCGCCACGCAAGGCCGCGAAGCGGACCAACGCCATCAATCAGAAGGAGTTTGAAGAACTGCGTCGTCAGGTAAGCTCGTTGAGCGCTTGGAGCTTGTCGCGAGCGCTCGTCACTAACACTGGCGCTCCGACGTGCGCCCGCGTGCTGCAGCTGGCGGATCAGGAGAGGAAGAGGAGCAGGACGTGGGTCACGAAACGCACGTCGCTGCCACGCAACATGCAGGAACTGAAGGGTTCGTACATCCGAGAGCAGACCGGCTCGCTCAAGCAGAACCCGGCCCGGCCGCACTCTTGAGTGCTTGTTATTTTTATTTTCGAACTAAAAACCATATTTTTATTCAATTTTTCCTTTTTTTTCTCGTTCCGGTCGCTTTCTTCTTCATCGGGGACAGACTTACGCAATTGCATAGAAGAACAGTTCACACCAGAGAGGATGGCCACGAAATCACCACAGACAGGCGAGGGCAAAAAGCGGAAGAGGGCTGCCTCGGGCAAGGAAGTGGCCAAGGCCGATGATTCGAAGGAGATGACGGAAAATCCGGCCAAGAAGATGAAGGAGCTGACCACATTCAAGAACAAACAGAAGGTGTTGATCATGTGCTCACGAGGCGTCACTCATCGGTACCGGCACCTCATGAACGACATGCGCATGCTCCTGCCGCACGGAAAGAAGGAGAGCAAATTGGACGACAAATCGCATCTCGGCATGATTAACGAGATCGCCGATCTCCACAACTGCAACGACGTCCTCTACTTCGAATGCCGTAAGAAGGAAGACCTTTATCTTTGGATGGGCAAAACCCCCAACGGGCCTTCGGCCAAGTTCCTTGTTCTCAACGGTACCGTTCGTCGCCCGGTCCGCCGGCGAAATCTCATTCTTCACATTTGGCGCTCCAATGCTCATTCATGACGATGACTTTTGGTCTGTGCAGTTCACACGATGGATGAAATGAAGCTGACTGGCAACGCCATGCGGGGCTCGCGTCCTATCCTCTCGTTCGACAAGGCCTTTGAGGAGGAGCCTCACTGGACACTCCTCAAGGAGCTCTTCGTTCAGGTGCGCTGCCAGTCTCCCTCCCGCCATACGCTGTGGGTTCCTCGGTCTCAGACTCGGGCTGTGGCATCACACCTACGACTACACATACAGGTGTTTGGCACCCCGAAGGGGCACCGCAAGAGCAAGCCTTTCATCGACCACATTTTCCACTTCTCCATCGTGGACAACAAGATCTGGTTCAGGAACTACCAGGTTCTTCCTTTCTCCCCTCTTCACCACATGGCCCACAGGCGGCAAAGGGGCCCTTTGCTACCTGCCACTGCTGACACTCTGCCGCCCCACAGATCGTCGAGAACGACAAGAAGGAGCGCACGCTGGTGGAGATCGGCCCGCGCTTCGTGCTTCATCTGCACCGCATTTTTGAGGGCAGCTTTGGCGGCCCGACGCTCTACCTCAACCCCAACTTTGTGTCGCCCAACACGGTGCGCGCTCTTCTTCCCTGCTCGTGGCCTCCGGCCCTGTCCCCCACCCCTCTGTGCTGACGTCGGCTCATCCCCCACAGATGCGCTCGCTGGCGCGGAAGGGCATGGCGAACAAGTTCCTCGAGCGTAAGAAGGCCAAACAGCAGCGCGAGCAGAAGGAGGCAGAGCTTGTCCTCCCAGAGAACGAACTCGATAAGGTGTGGCAGTCTTGATCATCTTCTGGAGCACTCATTCTCGTGTAGTCGTTTTTTTGTGAGAAGAAAAAGAAGATTTCAAACACCACAGAAGGAAGGGACGTCCCCCCGATTGCGGTGGGAGCAGAATGAGCGTCTCTTTTCTTGTTCTTTTTGAGTCTGTACAGGCAAGAGCGGGCCAGTTCCTTCAGGTGTTGGAGTAGTAGTTGGTCTTGCCGTCTGCTTCCTCCGCGTCGCTGTCGCCCTTGAAGCAGGGCAGTGGACAAGGGATGAAACAGCAGCACCACTCGGCTTCCTCGTAGCATTGGCACAGACCACAGCAGACCATGTAACAGTAATTGCCGCCTAGCATACTTCGCTCCACACTCAGCAGCACCACCGGTTCCTCTTGTTGGTCACCGCCTTTGGCTGCATCGGCCTGGAGTCTATCCTCCGACCAAAGCCATGCAATGGTGAGGGAAGGTCAAGGAACAAGGATGAATGAAGGCTGTGCGCGTGGGACTGTACGGTGGAGGGATGACACCATAGTCCGTCAGTGGTCGATCACCCGCGAGAGCACGGTGACCACAGTAAAGGGATTGTTTGTTGGGTGCTAGTCCGGTGCGCTGTGAGCACAGAGCAAACCCACCAGGGTGAGCACAACCACCACCAACAGGAGACTGCATAAAGAGAGAGCAATGACACACCTTCTGGACCGCTCGTTTGATGGAAGACAACTTGACAGTTTCGGCCACACGGAGGACAAGTAGGGACTCGTCTGGAAGCTCCAGCTCTACTCGCACACGGCGCACCTCTTGCGCGTGAAGAAGACGCTGGTTGTCCATCACTTTGCTTGCGGAGTAACAAGAACAGGTAATTTATCATTAATTCATCCAAGAAACATCCATCAAAAAAGCATGCCTCACGTGAGGATCGAACTCACGACCTTCAGATTATGAGACTGACGCTCTACCGACTGAGCTAGCGAGGCGGTTATTTCACCGTGAAGATTGGCAACTCCGCAGCGAATATGGCAAAACAATACATAAACACAAATAAAAATGAGTGCCTCACGTGAGGATCGAACTCACGACCTTCAGATTATGAGACTGACGCTCTACCGACTGAGCTAGCGAGGCGGGCTTAGCATAGTGGAAAGAACACATTGCGACAAAGGGTTTGAGAACCTTAATCCTCGCACCAGCTGGCTCGGCTTGCGCTTTTGCTGCCGGCCACTTGGCGATGGCTCTTCGTTCTTTGTGGCTGGTCGTTACCTTCGTTCTTCTGTCTCTCCTCTTGCGCATTGATGCGGAGGAAGTTGGTCGTAGCTCGGGCCTCCAACAACAGAAACGATTCATCATAGACGAAATCGTTTCCAACCACTCGCTTGTGCGGTCAGAGCTCGTTAGCCGCGGCTGGACCGAACCCTCGCGCGCCGCGAGAAGGAGAGCCTTGGGCTCTGGTGTGGTGTTGGCCCAGTTCTTGTGGACGTGGTCAATCGACCGCACCAAAGTCGCCCCGGCCGATCAAATCGTAAATCACTTCCCACACTTTGAGGAAATTGGGACCAAGATCGGTTTGTGGAAGAATCTGTACTCGCTTCAGCAAGACAAAGTCGACGAACCTGTTGAAGAGGGCGTGCACAAGTTCTTCCCTCGCTGCTACCTGCTGGTGCGCGATCCTGTTCTCGAGCGGCAGAGCGCGGTCTCTGTGGACACTCTGTCAGCCGAACGCGAGAAACGTCGCTTCCTGGCGGACTTCTTGCGTGGCGCTAGCGCAGCAACCGCGCTCGAGTCGGGCAAGTTCTCGTGCGTGGAGGGCGAGTGCACTGCTGATGTAGCCCCTCGCGGTGAGCTGGGGCCGTTGCCACAACAGCCCAGCATCGACGGGACCAACAACATCTGGATCGTGAAGCCATCTCGAGCCGCTCGTGGTGTTGGTACCTCTCTTCGTTCTTTTGTCGTTTTCATTTTGTGCTGTCTTTACAATTTATTTACATGATGTGGCTGAGTGCAGACATTCGCCTCTTCACGAACTTGACCGCCTTGTTGGAGTACACGCTGGGCGCGGAGGCCGCAGCCAGCCTGTTGGCCGATCCGTTTGGGCCGATCGTCTTGCCTGACGAGAGCTCGTGGGACAACACAACGAATGCGCTTCCGATCCAAAGGCCTGCGTTCGGCATCACGATGAAGACCGTCGCCCTCAGTGAGGGAGTCGCAGACGAGCAACCTGAAGCCAACGCCACCGTCGCTCCATCAGCCGAGCCATCGGTCGCGCAGCCCTCCGATGCCGCAGCATCCAATGCCTCGCCCGACGTTGTGGCGACCTCTCTACCCTCGTCGTCCTCGTACATCGTGCAAAAGTACATCGAGCGACCTCTCCTGGTCTCGGGCCTCAAGTTTGACATTCGCCAGTTCGTGCTGGTGACCTCCCTCGACCCGCTCGTCGTCTTCATCTCGGACGACTTCTACCTGCGCTTCACCGCGCAGCCCTTCACCCTGGCCAACATCGATGACAGGTCCACGCGCACACGAGCCGCTGCTCCTCTTCTGGCTGACTGACGCTGGGGCGTGTTTGTGGCGTATAAAACAGGTTTTTGCATTTGACAAACCACCAGGTCCAGAAGGACGCGCCCGACTTCCACAGCTCAGAGATCAAGGAGAACCAGTGGAGCAGCCACGCCTTCATCGAGCACCTCAGGTGCGCGCTGCTCTCCAGACCTCACCTGATTCTCACCTCCGGACGCGACTGACAAAAGTCCCACATCAACATCATCATCAGCGCCACGTTCGGCGACGGGACGTGGGCGAAGCGGGTCAAGCCGCTCGTTGACGAGCTCATTATCACGACCATGCGCTCGTGGCCGACCGCTGGTAACGTGTTGGCCGCAACTCCATGTGAGGCCCTCAGTGGGAAGCTCACAAAGAGTGCGCATGGGCTGGGCTGGGCTCGGGCTGCAGGCCACCGCGAGAACAGTTTCGAGTTGCTCGGGCTCGACATCATGCTCGACCAGGATCTGCGGCCGTGGCTGCTCGAGGTCAACACCAACCCGGGCCTCCACCTGCTCACCGACGTCGTGAACGAGCACCATCCCCGCTTCGTTGCCGACATGTTCAAAGGTGGGCAACAGAACGGCTCCCCACAATGTATTGCTCTATCCAGCACCAGTAGGACTGACCTCACCGTGAGCCAGTGGTTCTTGATGACCGAGCCGCGTGGGAGGACGCCCCCGAGTATGACGCCTCAACCGATGCTGAAAAGCAGTCCCCGTTGGTGGTCGGCAGTCTGCGGCTGGCGTACAAGGGCCGCCCGGCCTCCTCCAGCTGAGCTGAAAAGCACGCTTGCACACAAGCGTGTGCGCACGCCCTTCCCGCCTCCATACAATAAACCAATGCTTGGCTCACACGTGTGCGCACTCTTGGCACACCCCTGCCTGCTCACCGCTGGCGTCCGCACGCTCGGATGCGATCCGGGAGCATGTGACCACGAGTCACAGGGGAGTTATCAGTTGCAGTATGCGGTCAGCCAACGGAAGCCTGCACGAAGGAGGTTCTCGTTACGACGAGCATGCGTGGTGCTGTGGGCAGCAGTGCGGACAGTCTGTACCCGCCCCAACGCCGACCCGTCTGACGACGCTGCACATGAAGACTTCAACCGGCTGCACGCCTTGCTTGAGCTCCCACGCCTCCTGTGTTTTGTTTTGTTTTGTTTTGGTTGATGTGTGTTTGCGTGTGCGTGAGTGAATCTGACAACTAGGGTCATTGATCAATAATGAGCAGAACCTTGCCCGTGCAGCAATAGCCCAGGTTGAGGGCGGCCTTGAGTGTCTGCTCGCTGACCGCACGTGGGACGTCGATCTTGTTGCCCAGCACCAAGAGAGGCATGCACAAGTGGTTCTCACGAAGCCACTCCAGCACCTCCTGCCGAGACAAGTCGTGAACAAGCGCCCGTGTGTGAGTGTACAGTACTTGTGTGTGTTTTGTGCTTGGGGGGGGGGCAACGACAACAACAAAACGTAGCTGTACCTCAAGCAGCGTGCGGGCCTCTTCGAATCGCTCACGGTCGCTCGCGTCGACGACGTACACGACACCGCTTGCCCCTTGGAGATAGTCCAAGTAATGCGCTCTGCGGGACCTGCAAACGACCCCTCTTTGGGCATCAGTCCCGTTTTGTTGGGGGAGGGGGGCGAGTTGGATGGATGCCGTGCCTCTGCGATAGACAGGAGAGGTCCACCAGCGAATACCGCTCGCCCTCGAGCGTTACGGTCTCCAGGTGCGGATGGCAGCTGGGTGGGTGTAACCGCACCTGGTCGTACTGGAGGACGTGTGCCAATGTCGTCTTGCCTGCATGCCATCCGTGAAGGATTGGGGGGGAGGGGTTGATCGTCGTTCAGGGATCGATGGCTTGTGGAAGTGTGAATCCATGAGGACTGAAACAGGTACCAGCGTTGTCGTTGCCCAGCATTACCAGCCGCTTGGGGCGACAGAACGTCCTGAACACCATCGTCGTCCGGAAACGCCACTTGACTCCGGCCTTTCGCCTCGGTGCTGCCGCGCCGCGGCAGCTGCTTGACGTCTGGAGCTCGACCGCGTAGAGCGTGCGCCAGTCGATCGTGCCTTGCTCCCGCGCCTGGTGTTCCACCATCTGGACCGATGGGCGCAGGTGCGCTGGGAAGCGGTGGACAGCGCACCACCGCAACACCGACGCTGGAGTCGGCGCCTGATCTGCCCAGGCTGTTGGGAATTGGCGGCAAAGCAGCTCTGCCCACAGCTGCGGCTCGCTGGCAACTGGAAGAGGGAGCGTTGAATTCAAGACGAAATTAAATTAAAATGTACAAAAATAAAAATTAACATAAATCATATTATTATTATTATTTAAAATTGAATCATAATTTTGACAAAACAATTAATAATTGTTAAAGGATAGGTATCTGCTTGAACCTTGGTGCCAACGGGAGCAGGCAGCAGAGGCTGCTGCGAGGTCGTGACCGCTTCCGAGGAAGGACAGGATATGCAGCACGATCTCGTCCGGCAGCTGCTCGCCCAGTGACGGTCGCCCCCTCTCATATTGTGGCTGACGTGTTGTCGCTTCAAGCTGTACGCGAGCAGTGAACCGGCGCCAGAGGAGCGCAGTGGCCACTCCCACGAGCACCAACGTGGCGAGCGCCAAAGGCCAGGCCTCCTCAGGCAACAACAACATGGCCAGGAGCTCAATAACTCCTCTTCTTCTTGTTTGTTTGTTTGTTTGCTTGTTTGTGGTTATGCTGTTGTTGCCAACATGGCGAGCCAGTTTGCTGGTGATGTGGCGAAGGAGCAGACCACGTCAGCAAAATGAAAAATGAAAAAACAAATGTTATTATTGTACGGCATTTCGGAAGGCCTCAGAAGCCGCGCTCGCGGAGGAGGTTGACGAGGCGGCGGTAGAGGGCGCGGGCGTCATAGCGGTAGGACCAGTTGATCATGGCGGCGTGGTCGATGTCGAGGGTCTCCAGGTACTCGCCCCAGCGGCTCGACTCGACGCTGACGAGGCCGTCGTTCTCCGGGCCCTCGTAGCTCGAGAGGATGCGCTGGCAGATGAAGAGCGGGTGGGCCCGGCCGATGCGCTTGCTGCCGCCCATGGAGAAGTAGGCCACCTCGGGGTGGTCGGGCGTCTGCGGGTTGAAGACGTCGCGCATGAAGCCGGGCGTGACGTGGTGGTGGCCCTCCATAGGGAAGGGCAGGATCTGGGCCTGGAAGAGGCGCTCGAGGCCGATGGCCTCGGTCTTGGAGATGATCCAGTCGCTATAGGACGAGCCGCGGTGGGGCGTGCCCAGCGTGATGAGCGACGCCGTCACGGCGTGGCCGCCCAGTTTGGAGATGAAGTGGCGCGCGTCGAGGCCGCCCATGGAGTGGCCGATGATGTTGACCTTGGCCGCGCCCGTCTCCTCGAGCACGCGCTCGATGTGCTGCTGCAGCGTGGCCGCGCGCGCAAACACCGTCCCGTAGCGCGCCACCTTGGGCGTGTAGACCCGCACCCCGAGCGGCTGCAGATCCTCCGGGATGCCCATGAAGCACGGCAGGAAGGGCTTGTCCCCGCCCAGCCCGTGCGCCAGCACGATCGGGTACTTGGGCGGCGCCGGCACCTCCGGCAGGTTGGCCGTCGACTTTTGTGCGCGCGAGCGGGCCAGCCGCGTCGCCACGCGCGTGATCCACTCGACGTGCCGCGGGTTGACGCCGACCTCCGTTTGTGCTTGCTTGACGTCTTCTTTGCTGGCCGCCACGGCCGACACTGTTGTTGCTTCGACGTCCACCACCGTCTGCTGCTTTTGCGCTTCTCGCTTGAGGATGCGCTCGAGATCGAGCGAGAGGATGTCTGGCGGGAGGGCCCGCAGGCGGGAGAGGAGGCGCGCGCCCCATTCGGGGCTCGTCGTCGACGTTGAGGCCGAGGTCGTTGTGGTCGAGGCGACAACAGCGGTGACCGTCGTGCCTGAAGCCTCGGGCTGCGGCGCTGTGGCCTCATCGGCGTCGATGTTGGCACCACTGCGGCGGCGGCTGGCGAGCCTTGCCTCGAGCCAGGCGACCGTCTTGGAGCGGTCAGCCAGCCACTTGCGCACTTTGACTTCCTTGAGCTCGCGCGAGAGGTTCTTGGTCTGCTCGCGCAGGCGGTTCCAGTCGTCCTGCAGCTCGACGGGCAGTCGCTTGGCTGCGCGCGATGCTCGCAGCAGGCGGTCCAGGCGTGCGTACCACTTGCGCTCGTCCAGCTCGTCAAGCTGTTGTTGTGCTGTTGCAGATGAAGTAGAGGCATCGGCGTCGTGCTGCACGAGGGTGGCACGCTTGCCTCGCTTGAAGGGGGCGAGGGCGTGTAGCACATCCTCCTGTAGCTGCTGCTGCTGTTGTAGCTGCAACTGCAACTGGCGGAGGGTCTCCTTCAGCTCTCGCATTTCCTCACGCAGCTCCGTAGCCTCCTTGCGCCACTCTTGGCTGCTCTCGTCATCTTGAAGCAATCTTGTAGAATTCTTGGAAGGCGCGATAAAGGCACGGGCATGGAGTATGACTAAAGACGACGAGGGCCAAGAAGCGTGGCCCGAGGCATAGAGGAGACTCACGCAGCCGCCACTGCGCGGTGCAGCAAACGGCGGCGCGTGCAGAAGACGGAAACGCATGGATTGCGTGGTCTGACGCCTCATTTTCTCCTTATTGCTTCTTCGTAGGCTGCAGGTAAAGGGTCCTCTTTGATTATTGTGAGCGCGTAGTGAGCTGATCTTCGAACGTAGCAGCTGTTGTTGTTTCCGCCGGAGATTTCCGGCCTGAAGACGTGCCCCAACAAAACAAGAGGAAAAAACAAAGCGCTGATGTTTCTTTTTTGGTGCTCAAAACTGCCTCAAGTTGCGGCCGCGGAGGCCTGCTGCTGCGCTTGGCCAGGCTGCGTAGCGTCCTTCACCAGCGGCGCAGGCGGTGCAGCCAAGCCTAACGCTGCTGCTGACGCCTCTCCTTCTCCTCCGCCCGTTGCTGCTCCTACTTGTGCTGGAGCCTCGGCTTCTCGTGGTGGTGCTGCAACGGGCGTGGTGGCGGGCTGTGCTGCTACCGAGACTGGGGCAGCAGATGACGTGCTCGTTGTAGATGCCGCGTACGAGGAGGACAACGAGGCTGATGATGATGAAGAAGAAGAAGAAGATGATGATGATGACGACGATGCGGGCGATGTGCTCACTGCGGCAGACGGCCCAGAGGGAGAAAGGGGCGGCGCGAGGGCCAGCGGTGGACTGCCTGGGACGGCGTAGACGGTCTCCCACTCGCCCTCGGCGAAGGGATTCTCCTCGATGATGACCGGGACCGGGTTGGCCAGCCCGTAGTTGGTCAAAAAGTCCAGCCGCGGGTTGTTGCGCAGCGCGCAGAACACGTGATACGGCACCAGCGACACGCCCTCGTGTGGACCGCCGGCGCGGGCCTTCTCCTGCCCGCGGCACACGAGCAGCGCGTCTCGCACGAGGTCGCGCGTGAAGCAAAAGGCCAGCTGTTGAATGAAATAAGGATAACGATTAGAAAGATCAGTTTAATGATTAAACTGACAACATGGTAAGAGGGCAAGCAAAAGGGAATAAGTCGGACCTTGACCAAGAGGTTCTCGACAGCGTGGCCCTCAGGCGTGGACGTGTCCAAATCGATGTCAATCTCCTCCAACATCTTCGGAACCTCGCCCGCGAGGAACGGCTTGTCACGGAAGTGCTCGAACAACTGACCCATTGAAGATTATTCAATCTATGTTAATGCCCATATTCAATATTCATAACGGAACGGGCGCATACCTTGGTGCGCACCTCGGCCAGGTGGGCGCTGATGGGATCCCGGCACACATCGGCCTCTGGTCCATGAGAAGCAAGTGAGTGATAAAGCAGAGACTGGGCGGCCTCTTTGAAGACAGGTACACAACGCGATGAGCTTGGCGGGGAGGAGAGGGGCGTACCCGTAGGTTCGGCCTTGACCGACATCAGCCCGGACTCGCCGCCAGACGAGGATGAAGAGGTAGACGTTGTGGTCGATGATGATGAAGATGACGACGTGGAGGACATGGGTCGTGGCGAAGAGGGCATGGAGGGCGGAGGCGAGGGAACGTGCTTCCACGGGGTAAGTGTCGACACGATGGCCGTCTCGCCCAGTCGTTGGCTGACGTCACACGCCCCCGAAAGATCAGCATAGGCAACAAGACAAAGGAAGATGAAGAAGAGGAGTACCGGCACAGCTTTTGGGTGGCCTTGAACGACTCCAGCGGGAGATGCGTCCGGCCGCAGAACTTGCAGTAGCGCACCACCGGGATCTCCACCTCCACGGTGACCTCCACCTGCACCCCATCATAATTAATTAACATAAAATTATCTTAAAAACTTGTTGAAAAGAATCGACATACCGAAGGGACCTTGCGATGCTGGCGGCACCACAGGACGACCTTCTTGGTGGGAATGTCCAGCTGGATTCGACTCCGCACAAAATCGCGAACCTTTCTCGCCCGTTGCCACTGCATCGCAACATATTAATATAAAACATCACGAAAAAAATTATCAAATAAATAATGAACATGGAGGGACGCTCACCTCAGTAGACTTGCGCTTGCCCAGGTTCCACGCGCGGAAGGCGTCGTCGCTCTTGGCAAAGGCGTAGGGCAAGACGGCCTGACCGCGCTTGTCGGCTACGACGGGGAACTGCGCGCAGGCCTCCTCGAGCAGCGCCTCGACGTGATCCGGGAACACGACGATCGGCTGCGGCGGGATGCTCACGTCGACCAGTGGATTGGCCATCAGGCTGCCGTCCGGCCCGACGACGAGGAGGTGCCCACCGCCTGGTGGCACGGGCTTCTGGTCGACCGGAGCGTCATCAGTCTGCATCCAGTCGGCTATCGCACCTGAAGAATCCGGTCGAGTGGCCAAGCTAGCGGGCACCGGCGTCGGCGTGGGCCGTGCAGAGACCGGCGGGATATAAGACGGAGGCGCCTGGTGGACGGCGACCACAGGCGGCTGTAGCTGAGGCTGAGGCTGAGGGAATGATGTGGCGACGGTGGAGACGGGCCCAGGCGGCACACTAGGGGTTGAGGCACCAGGTTGAGCTGGGGTCGGCGCTACGGCCTCAGAAGGAGGAGAAGAGGACAACGTTGGTCCGGCGGCCGGGCTGGAGGCTATTGACGGCGAGACCGAGATGGCGGAAGGGGCAGAAGGAGCTGAGGGGGTGAGAGCGGCCGACGAGGGCGGTAAGGAGGACGAGGAATCCGAGACGGGAGCGACTGAGGTCGAGAGAAGAACAGGGGAACTAGGCAGCGAGGCTGGCGCGTCGGCAGCGGACAAAGTAGAGGAGACAGGACGCTGCTCCGCCACGGGCAACTGTACAGGCGGGGGCGAGGACGGGCCGGCAGGCGCAACTGCCTTTTCATCGTTCACGACGCTCATCCCTGTCGTTGTCGCTGTTGTCGGCTCGACAGCGGGCGGTGCCTCCTCCGCCGACTCAGCAGGCTGTTTGTTGTTGAGTTCGTCGATCGGCTCACCGCTCGTAGGCTTGTCCTTTGCCGCTTCGTCCGCCACTGGCGTTGGCGCTGGCGCTGGCGTTGACACGGCTGGCGCGTCTTCGGCGGGGCTGGCGGCGTCGCCCGGAACAGGAGCAGAAGCAGAAGCAGGAGCAGGAACGTCATTGGGGGAGGCGCTGATGGCGTCAGCTGGAGCAGAAGCAGGAGTGTCATCAGACACGGCAGGTGCAGCGTCATGGTCCCCGCCAACAACATCGGCGTCGTCGTCGGCCTCAAGGTCAATTTCGATGACGTCAATGTCTTCCTCTTTCTCCCCGCGCCGCTGGCGCTTCACGATTGTCGCCTCCGGCATGTCGGCACTATTCCCAGCATTCTCCTCCTCTTCGTCAGCGGCCTTCTCCTTCTTGACCCTGCGTGCGGTCCGCAAGCTGAGGGTTCGCGCCCTCCGCTTCGAGCCGTCCGCTGTCCGCGTCTTCTCCTTGCCCTTTGCCGCTGGTCCTCCGGTGGAGGGCTCAGCCCGCTCGACGCTCTGAAGGCGCTCCTCGCCGTCCTTGAGCCGCTTGACCTTGTGCTTGTCGGTGTTGCCGCCGTCAAGCGCCGGCGGCTGCTCCTCCTCGCGCGCTCGCTTGCCCAAAGTTCGTTGCGTACCGCCAGCGGCGGAGCTGCTGGACGAGGGAGCCAGTCCAGCCGGCTTCTTGGGTTCATCGACGACGATCGCGCCAGGTCCGGTGGGCGGCTCCTTCGCAGCGTGCATCGATGCACTGGGCTCCTGCTTGACCTGCCGCACTATCGCTGCAGCGGACCCAGTGTCCTTCGGGGAGGGGGTAGCCGTGGACTGCGTGCTGGTACTCGTACTCGTGTTCGTATTCGTACTCGTGTTGGCACTGCTGGTCGGGCCCTCCTCAAAGAAACGGCGGTTAAGCTCGACCTCCACAGGCGTCTCCCCGCCCAGCATCTGTAGGCCTGAGTGGGTTTGGTCCAGCTGGAGGAAGTGGATGATGTCGATCGGCTTGTTGCTCGTGTCCACAAAGTGGAGCTGCACCCGAACCGGGAACTCGCCCCAGCCTGGTCCCCCCGCGAGAGATGTGGCGTAACGTGAGTGCGGGCGGCCAACAGAGGCATCAGGGCCAGAGGAGCGCAGTACCGCGGCGAGTCAACTGGAAGGGTGCGTGCAGGACTTCAACGACATCGTTCGGCGCGAAGCTCGGATGCAGGAAAAATCGAACTTTCTTCACAAACTGGCTCACGTCGGGCTCCTGCGCACGCGAGTGCGGTTAGTCCACCCGGGTGGCGCGGAATGTGGAATATGTGCGCACCTCAGGCGGGCTGCGCACGTAGACCATCCACTTGTGCGTCGCACGCTCGTCTCCTTCTCGATGCCCATCTGATCAACGGCCAAATAGGATCGTCAGCCGCCAGCAGTCGATGGGACACCACCGCGTGAAGGACACCCGTACCAGGGGCAGGAATGAACTTGGAGGTGTTGCCGACGATGACTTTCTTCTTGACGTAGAACCGCGAGATGTTCTCGAGGGGCACCTCGCCCGCGGCCAGCGGCTTCTCCTGCTCAGACAGAGAAGAAAGGTGAGTGAAATTCAACATGTGTTGGTTAACACCAATAACACCAACACAATAGAAACGCACCGGTGCAGGCGGGACGGTCGGGCGCGGGTAGTAGACGACGGCCATGTCGTGCCGGGACGGGTCGTCCGCCGGGACTTCGGACTGGCTCACGGGTGTGCCGCAGGCCTGCACCGCGTCGGCGTGGGTGGCGAACTTGATGTTGTGTCGTATACGGCAGTGATTCACAAAGCCGAGCAGGTTCAGGAACCGCTCCCGCTTGCACGTCGGACAGACGAGCCTGGCCAGCCACCAAGGATGATGAGTACAACAATTGATAACGAAGGTACGAGGAAGATGAAGATGAAGACGTACTGCAGGAACGTGTTGTCGGATCGTCGTGCGTACAACTTGGGGGATGAGCTGTCCTCCTGCTTCTTCACCTTTTTCTTGATGTTTGCGGAATCGATGGCGGTCGTGATGCTGCTGGATGAAGTTACTGCAGCCCCGGCAGGCTTGTCCGACAACCGCTCTCCAGCAAAGGCCGTGTGCTTGCGCTTGGTCGATCCCGTCATCATGTTGTCCTTTTCCTTGGCCTTGTCCTCCTTCTGCAGCTTCCCGCCCTTCGGCTTCGCGGTCGACGTCATCGCGGCGGACCGGCGGTCAATATCAGCGGATTGCCGCCTGCGTTCAGCGATGGACGACGTCGTGGTGGTCGTCGTTGAACTCGTCGTCGACGCTGTCGAACGAAGCTCGTCCGGCAGGTAGTCGTGGTCTGAGTCCTCGCGCTCCCGTGCCTTGGCGCGCCGCTCACTTCGGCCATGTTCGATGCCCCGCCGGCGTACGCGGTCTCGCGCGCGCCGCTCGTTTTCCTCACCAGCGCCGCCTTCGGTGTTTTTATGATTGTTGTCTGCGGTGCCCTCGTCACCGCCATCGTCACTCTCCTCGGACTCGCCCAGCCGCATGTACCCACCTGCCGCCCGTCAACGACGATGAAGATGAAGGCGAAGATGATGTGAGATTAACGACAAGGACTACGTTGCTTGAGAAATAGACAGGCGGTCCAGCGTACGGTTGGCCCAGGCGTCCTGCAGGCGCTCGATCAGGAGCTCGCCCTCGTGCAGGCGGTTCTCAATCAGGCGCAGCTCGCGGCGCTTGTACTCGAGCTCCACGTCAAACTGCACGGCGATAATGCGCCGCACCTTTGCCAGGGTGGCCTCGTCTGCGGGCGCGCACACGTTGAGGATAAGTCCACCAGGCCCAGAGGCATACACGCCCAGAGCAGCGACAGCGGTGGTCAACGTACCCATCGCAATGCCCCCTGCCGACGGCGGAGGCGGCTGCGGTTGGAGAAGCGGCGTTGGCGGCGGCGACAAGGAGATGTTGAGGGGCGTGAGCGGCGGCGACGACGTGGGCGGCCACGAGAAGGAGTGGACGGGGCACGTCTGGCAGGTGCAGCACGACTCGATCCAATCGAACAACTGGAAGTCCGGAGTGCTGGGCGTTCCCATCGTCGGAGACGTCATCGTTGTCGGCAGAGTGTACATGGAAGTCGAGCGCGGCAGTGTGGGCACTGACGACGACGACGTGGACAACGAGGTAGTTGATGGCAAAGTCGCCCGGGCGAGCGGTGGCGAAAACGTGGGCAGGGCGCCCGCCGGGGCAGAGGCGGAGAGGGCAAAGCGCGAGGGCGGCGGGGAGAGCGGAGCTGGCGAGGTCGGCTGCGGAGACGGCTTGCGCTCGCGCTGGCTGGACGATGGACGACGGTCGCTAACCCGCGATGGCGGCGACATCGGCTCATCCTCGTCTTCGTCCTCTTCTCCCTCGCCGTCTTCGTTGTCCCCCCGTCTCTTCTTGTGCTTCGAAGGCGCTTTCCCGCCCTCTTCCTTCTCTGCCTCAACGGCTGGCGGCGACGCCGGTATCGGTGCTACTGACTCGACTTCGTCGAGGAGGTCGATGTCGACATCGATGTCCTCATCATCGGCCATGACCACTTCGACGGCCTCGTCCTCCTCACCGCCGTCGTAGTTGTCATCGTCCTCCTGGCCGACCTTGCTCGCCTTCTTTTCTTTCTTCATCTTCTTTGTTTTTGCCTTGGTCTGCGGCTTGCTCTTGGTCTTGGCCTGTTTGGACTTCACAGCTCCGGCCTTGTCCTTCTTGCCTGATTGTTGCTGCGCAATGTCTTTCTCTTCCTTGGCCTTGACCTTGTCCCTGTTGTTTGCACTCTTCTTGGCCTCCCGCGCGTCGTCCTCGTGCTGCGCTTTTCGCTTTGATGGCGCCGCGCGTTCTCGTGCGGCAGCGGTGTCGTAATCACCACGACGCCGGCTAGGCGGCTCGTCGTCTGTCCGCGTCCTCCTCGTGCGGCGTTGCTCGTCATCATCGCTGCTGCCGCTCCCCTGACGCCGTCGGCCGCCACTGCGGTCTCGACTGCGCCTCGGGCTGGGTCTGCGCCGATAGCCGCGCCGATGGCCATTCGAGGAGGGCGAGCGTGAACGTGAACGAGAGCGCGAGGAGCGCGAACGGGAGCGTGAACGAGAGCGCGAGCGTGAGCGGGGCGAACGTGAACGTGAACGTGCTCGCGAACGAGAACGAGATCGAGAACGAGAACTTGATCGCGAGCGTGAACGCGAGGAGCGCGAACGGGAGCGTGAACGAGAGCGCGAGCGAGACCGTGAACGAGAGCGTGAGTTTCTGGTGCGCGAGTCATATCGTGATGGAGATGAGCCACCTCGAGGGGTAATCGCCTTTGCCTTCTTCTTGAAGGAGGGAATGGAGCCCGGTTTGATGTATTTTCGTCTGGCCGGCGATGTGTACGAGGAGGTGACCGAGGATGAGGCTGCATCGCCTTTCTTGCCGCCCCTCAGCATTTCTGTACAAATTTGCAAGTTTTATGACCCTTCTTCTGTTGTGGTGCTGCGCGGAAAGAGCTATGGAAAATGTGGCAATCTAGATGGCCATGCGCATCTCCATTCGACTAAACTGGGAATTGTTTTTTTCTTCTATTTAATCGTTGATTTTTTTTTGTAACGTTCCCGCCAAGAGGCTGCTGCAGCTTTTGTGCTCGAGCAGACAAGCACGCGAACTTCGCCGACAAAGCGCATGCGTTTCCGAGAGCCGTCACAACGCCACACACAAGCTTGTTCGCTGCAAGGGGAGGCATACAGCCCTGAATTATCGTGTCTTCGATCGACCTTGGTTGGTTCTTCTGTGCCCTTATTTTGCCTTGTGCGATCCTATTAACCAGATCGCTGCATTTCTCGTACAGACACGCGTGTCCATCAGTTTCAATCAAACTATGTGGCAACCACAACCTTCTTCCTATGGCGCTCCACCCAGTGGGTCCTACCCACCGCCCTATGGCTCCGCGCCTGGGCCCTACCCGCCTCCCGGTTCCGCAGCGCCTGCGGGCTACCCGCCCCGCTACCCTCCCCCTGGCACCGCAGTGCGTCCTTCTGCCGTTGACCGTTGCCTTTTAGCGTCTCCTTGTGGCTACAACGCGCTGCTCGCTTTGTATGTGTCACTTGAACCTTACCCCTTGTCCGCTGCAGGCACCACCCTATGGCGGCTATCCGCCACCGCAGATGCCTGGCTACCCTCCTCAGTCCCAGCCGGCTCCTCAGCCCTACCCGCCTCAGTCCCAGCCCGGCTATCCGGGCGCCTACCCGCCGCAGACCGGCGGCTACCCTCCGCCGCCGCAGTCGCAGCAGCCGCAAATCTGGGTACTGGGCTTTCCTCTTGGGAGCCGCCTCAACTCGCTGCCGCGCCTGCGTGGGGTGCCATCGGTGGACACGCGCGCTGATGGGTGGGGATGACGCGCGGCGGTGGCGCTTGGTGGACGACAGGCCTCGTCGTACTACAATCAGGTGCAGCAGCAGGAGCTGTTCGAGCTCCAAAAGTGGTTCAACAGCGTTGATCGAGATCGCAGCGGGGCCATCTCGGCCAACGAGCTCGCCAACGTTGCCGTGGGCGGCATCCGGCTGGGCATCGATCTGGCCATCAAGGTGCACCTTGTTTACTCCCTTCCTCCATTTATGCTATTACATTTTTTGGTGGTCGCGAATGAGGCTGACGGTGATGGGCACACAACACAGCTGGTGAGGATTTTCGACGTCGACGGGAACGGGCAGATCGACTTCCAGGAGTACGCGGCCCTTCACAAGTTCCTCCTCAGCATGCAACAGGTCTTCTCCATGGTACGTGTTGCTCCCTTTGTTCGCTTCTTTTACTTTTTGCTGTTATTAGTGCTTTATAACGGTTTTTTGTGGCTGTGCTGGCGTGCAGGGCGACAAGGATCGAAATGGGCGTTTGGACTCGCGGGAGATCCATGAGGCACTTCGGACGGGCGGGTTCAACATGTCCTACACGACGTCGCACGCGCTGTACCGCAAATACGACACCACGGGCTACGGGCTGGACATGGCCCAGTGGATCGCTCTCGTGCGCTTCCCCTTTTTATTTATTTATTTATTTATTTTGAGGCAAAAGGGCTTTCACGCTCGTCTACTCACGTGCGGTCTTGACCGTGCTGGCGGGCAGGTGGCGCATGTGGCCATGACGCGAACAGCGTTTGAGGTCAGGGACCGGGAGCGCAAGGGCCAGATCGTTTTCAACTTTGATCAGCTGTTGGAGTTCTCTGCGTCCATATGAGCGCGCTGTTGTCGGCTTGCGGGGAAGAATAAAAAATATATAAGAATAAATAAATAAATACTAATAATATTAAAACGCCCAAATTTGATTTTTTCTTGGGCAGCCGTTGGCACGCGCCCTTTCGTACACCGCCGTGTGGCCACTCTCAGCTGCCACGCAGGTCCTCCGGTCCCACGGGCAGTCGTGAGCGCGCAGCCACTGAAGCACGGCTAGATGGCCTTCTCTGTCGCTGTACAAATGATGTCCTTGTCCCACGGGCAGCCGTCAGCACGCGCCCACTGAAGCACCTCCAGGTGGCCTCTAATGGCCGCCACACCTGCAGGTGTTCTCGTCCCACGGACAACCATTGGCTCGCGCCCACTGGAACACCTCTAGGCGGCCTGCCTGGGCCGCTTCTTTGCAGGTCCACTCGTTTCATAGGCAGCAGTTTGACGCGCCCACTGGAGTACGTCCAGGTGCCCTCCGCTGGCCGCTTGATTGCACACGGTCTTGTCCCATGGGCAGCCGTTTTGGTGAGCCCACTGCAGCAGGGACAGCCAACCCTGACCCGCCACTTGCGCCGCAAAGGGGTGATAAACTCCCTGACGGGTTGGCGCGGTCACGAGCTGCTTGGTGCGTGGTTGCAGGCCTTGAAGCAAGTGTTGCAGCGCGTGGCTCCACGTGCGGCACACCGCACGGCAGGCCGGAAGGGAGGAAGGATCCATGAACTGGAAGATAAAGCTTACCAGTTCCACCATCAGGTCGCTAATGCCCACCTCTTCGGTTTCGCGAGAAGCAATGCTGGAAGAGGCAGAAGAGTGATGCACTACAGCCGATGTAGTTGCCAGCCTTTCTTCTGCTGCAAGTTTTTGTCTGCCGAGGTTAATAAAACCAAAATTTAATGGCCCTAATTTTCTTTCTTTTTCCTCTCGTCCAAGAGATGAACTACGCAGGACGGGTGCATGGGGGAGCTCAAAGCACGAGTGCTCTGCCTGCCGCACGAGAGCGAGTACCACAGCCAACGACGAGCCACTCCACGTCTGCGTTGCCCCCTGTGACTGAGGATGGATTTGTCATGATCCCTGCCCTTAGTACGACAACCGCTCCAACGTCACCTCGCGAGCAAGCCGTGGCTGTGGCGCGTTACGACTTCGAAGGGTTTGGTGGGCAGCTTTCCTTTAGGCGTGGAGACGAGATCATTATTCTTCGACCCCTCCCGTCTCCATCTTCGTCGACTGCCTCAACTACACGACAACCAAAGCCTGCCTCTTCGTGGTGTGTTGGCAAGCGTGCCATGGACGGCGTCACCGGTATCGTCTACCTGCCAGCATTGCGGCTTCCTTCCTCCTCGTCCTTTTCAATGCCCTCGCCGCCTTCCACACATGTCACTTCACCCACTGGGCCGCGACGAGGGCGCCTCTTCATCGAAGGCGTCAAGGAAGAGAAGATGGACGAACCAAGGGACGAAGGTGGATGGGCAGCCTTCCTCGCTGACTGCCCGCCACCACAAAAGAAGAAAGCGAACTGCGGGCCACAAGTGACGGGGTTCGTGTTGGTGTTGCTTGTGATCCTGTTCGTGCTGGGCACCCGAGGCCACGCCGGGTGGGAGCTCGCCCTGTTGGGCTTCGTGCCCCGCCTGGCGGCCCTCTTCGATCGCCTCGTCCAGCGGCGCTTTCTTTGATGCGAATGAATGTATTTTTACTGTTGTGTCTTCGTTCACACCCTCGAGCTCTTCATGGCTTGGACTTGTGGTTCAGCTTGATGATCTCTCGCACATTCGAGCTGCCGTCTTTGGTCCAAAGAACACTGTTAGTCTTTTGGCAAATGGTGATGATGATGGTCGAGCGGCTCGTGCGCGTACCCTTGATGACCTTCTCCACAGTGGACTCGAGCAGGCCGTCCCGCTCGACCATCTCCTCGAGCTGTCGGCATCCGCCACCAACGGAGAAGTAGTAGCTCTTGGCCGCCACGTAGCTGCGCAGATCAACGCACGAATGAGGATGACGATGCCATCATCATCACCATCATGGGGTCAGGATGAGCGCACCAGACGCCGTGGGTTGGGTTCAAGCAGTGCTTGATGAGCGCAAACAGCCGCGGCAGGCTCTGAACGTTGTAGATCGTCTCTGCTGTGAGGATCACGTCGTAAGCCTGATGCGGGAGCACCTCCTGGTACACGACACAGGGCATGGGAGGCGTCAGCATCACGTTGAGTCGTATCGTCGCAACGCGACCACCAGCCATTGGAGCTCTCTGTGCAAAAAGAGCGCAGAGACACCGCACCGTGAGCAAGCCCCAGTCGCCCGCATAGAAGGCGATGCGGTCCATGGCCTCTGGGTCGTCCTCGGCGACGTTGAGCCGAGCGTTGGGGATGGTGAGCAGCTCGAGCACCTCCGAGTTCTGCTCGCACGGGCATGTTTAGGTGGAGGAGCGGCGGCCGTCAGGCGGACGAGATATGTGACGGGTACGTAGTCCTGCAGGTCGACGTGCGCGCCCTGCTTCCACATGTAGAGACCCGGCACGCCGTGCCCGCAGCCCAGCTCGAGAACCCGCTTGCCAGCGTAGCTGACCTCATGGACCTTCTCGTTCTCCTGAAGGTGGGCCACCAGGTCGGCTGCGCCCTCCCACAGCTTGAATCCGCCTGCATGGGCGCGTTCATGTTGAACTGATTATTGCATCAACTCGGCCGCAGCCAAGCAAGGTACCTTCGTAGACTCCTGGCGCCAGGTCGGAACTAGCGATGACCTCCGCCACTGAGAGTTGCTCGGGAGGTGAGCGAGTGTGGCACCTTTACTGGCCGTGGGCGAGAAGCTGGTGGTTGTGCACAAGGTACCTTGGCCAACCTCGTCCTTTTGCCGTTCAGCCATGATGTCCAAACACTCCTGCAGGGCCTGCGAGGGCACCGTCCACTTGCGCACGACGGCATCACCCAAGGACAGCTCTTCCACCTGCCGGAACCCCACGCGTCATGACGCTGGGCGAACGCCGGGGGCGAGAGGAACAGAACGCACGGAAGAGACTTTCTTGATGAGCTTGTGGAACATGGGATCTGTTTCGTCTGGGCGGACGCGCACAGGCGGTCGCAAGGGCTGAGCGACGGGGTCAGTAGCCTCGCCTCCGGAGACCGGAGCAGATGAGGAAGAATCCTCCAAGCCGGGCTTGGCCTGCAGATTTCCCTCCTCCGTCTGCTTCCCTGTTAGTGCCCTATATGCAAGCAAAACGCGCAAGGTCAGGCGGGCAACACACCAGCTCAAAGTTAAAGCGGAAGCCACCTCCGTCCCCACCGAACATATTTAGAAATAAAAACTCGCGAAAATAAAATCGTGTTTATTTTATTTAACCCCAAAATTTCTTCTCTTCTTCGCGATAGATCAGCGGACGAGCTGGACCCGTAAATGTTTCTGATCGTGCACCATGGTGAGACCCACCTCGCACCAAAGGTGTAGAGAACCAGGCACGTTTCGTGCCTTACTGGCCGACTGTAGTTGAGGTGAGGACAGCGCAGAGGCAGAGGTGAAATTCAGAGGAGAACCTGCCCAGTCTTCCAACTCGTCACCAGATGAGGGTCCACAAGGGCAAGATGGAAGACCACACACGCCACAACACTTTCCACCCCACGAACATACACCTGCAACCACTTCACCATGTCCGTTCACAAGAAGACTCAGACTACGAGGACGCCTCTGCACGGCCCTGTGGGTGACGAGCGGCTGCACATCGATAGCGGGATGCCCGACAGACGACCGCTCAGCGCCCGCGGCGTGGGACACGCCGACAGCGACTTTCCAGATCGAGAGTATGAAGCGGGTAAGGGCAGCCACATCCTCACAAAGCACGAAGTGGCCGCCAATCCAGCTGTGCCTGAACAGCGGTCATTGTCTTTCTTGCATCACGTGTTTAATTAAAAATGCTTCGTTTTTGTATGTGCGCAATGCAGGAGCTGCCGCGCCCAACCTGCATCCCTTGCCTGATGCACTGCTGCAGAGAGCCGCGAAGAAGGCCGACAAAGATGTAGCGCAACAATAAATACAGAGACAAAGAAAATGAAGAGATTTAAGTTTTAGTGGGCAGCAAAGCCACCAGCGAATTACTTTTACATGGGGAGCTAGCCCACCGAGTAATTGGCGAGAGCCGTCGCTGAATGGCGATGAGGCCGACGCTGGCGCAACCGTCACCGAGAGCGCCAACACAGCTCATGTCGGACAAAGCAGATGGGAGGCCTAAGCCTACAAGCCATCAACTTCGTCATCAAGATTGGCAGCAGTGTTGCCTCGCTTGTTGAAGCCGGCACGGTGGTTGACAACCTCGTCCTCGCTGCTCTCCTCCTCAGAATCATCGTCATCATCGTCATCGTCATCATCGTCGTCAATGTCGTAGCCCTCGTCGCCGTTCTCAACCTCCTCGACGTCAAAGTTGGCCTTGTCGGCGGGGATTTCACCCCAGCGGGCCAGAAGACGAGCCTCATCCATGGTGTATTTGTGGATGATGTCGGCCTTGTCGTCCTGGTAGTCTCGCAGGCCAATGAGCACGAAGTCGTCCTTGTTAATCCACACCCGCTTCTTGAACTTGCCCCGCACGTGGGCCAGGCGGGTCTTGCCGTCGAAGCTGAACACCTCAACTCGACAGTTTCCGAGCACCTTCTTCACCTGGGCATACTCCTCGCCGAACACCTTGTAGCGGAGCTCGCGCTTCTCCGCTTCTCCTCCCTTGGCTCTCTTTCCCTTCCTCTTGCCTTTACCTCCCTTTCCCTTATTCTTCGGCATTGTGGCTAGTGCTTTTGTGCGCGCGGATGTAGAATCTGATCTGAGCGCGCCGGAAGGGATAAAAACAACGAAGCCAAGAACCAGAAGAAAAAGAAATCATTTCCAAGTTTTTTCTGCCCATTGTTCCTCCTTTTTACCAAGGACCCCTTTCCAACAAAGATTGCTTTTATCAATGCAGAAGCCTTTCAGAAGCTGCTAGCCCTTTCGCTGCAATGTTCATGAAGTTATGCCACAATCTTGGCCAAGTGTGGAGGTTGGTCTCCGAGACGCCCAAGGCCTTGGGTGTGCTGCTGTTGAGCGAATGGGAGCAAAAGCCAGACACCGCTTCCGCCAGTAACGTTGCGGGCGGCCAAGCCTTGCCAACTAAGGAAAGAGAACTCACGAGGACAGAAACCCTGCCCTCCACCCACCCACCCCAGGTAGATTGTTGTGAGTGAGAGGTAGGGCTCTTCTCCTTCACTTCTTCGTCGTTAACGATCTGCCTTTCCACTCTTCTTTTTGGTTTGCTTTTCGTTGTGCTAATCGGTTGCCTCCAGACGATCCATTCGTCTTTCAGCTCCTTCGTCGCCATGGACTCGACTGATCTTGCCTGCATCGGTGATGATAACCTCAAGATGAGGGTGGAGGTTCGTGTGGAGCTTCTCCTTTGTCTGCAACAAGGCCAGTCTTTCTTACTTCTCCTCTCACTCAGATTCATCTCCCGGGAGCTGAGCCAAAGCAGTTCACCTTCCCTCAGTACTATACAGTGGATAAGGTCAAGGTGCGAACAGACTCCTCCATAATCACCAGTCTCCAGCATCCAAGTTATTGACAATGATAGTGTCATGTCATTGTCATGTCTGTTTCGCAAAGACCGAAATCTTCCGCCACACGCCCCCTCTGAACGAGTCCATGACCTTTGACTACTACCTCGGCTACGATGAAGAGGTACACTATGCCTCCTGATCCTGGCCCACCTCGAGCCGTCTTGCCCCTTGATCTTCACCCGAAAGCCTGCAAGAGCTGTTTGCTGAGCCCTCGCTTCCAGACTGCAATCAAGGTCGAGTTTTCCAAGCTCATCAAGAGCCATCCTTCGATTGAGGCCAAGGCGACGGCAGACGAAGTGATACCCCTCTACCTCATCGCTCGCACCAACGCCGCCGCTGGCTCGCCGGACGCCAAGGTGCCGGTTCCTGGCATTCCTCCGCTTTGTCGCCCTGCCCTGTGGCCTCGCTCGTGGCGTGGGCACGAAGGACCCTGACGAACAACACAAACGAACAGAAACAACCGTTTCGCATCAAGTTGACGTTCGGCCGGACAGAGGAACTGACAAGCCCCGCCACTACTCCGCGTAAGAGCAACTTGGCTGACGGGAGCACCTCCATTTTTTCCAAGCGTGGCATCTTTTCTGCTGGTGCTGCGCCCCATTCCTGGCCCATTGCTCGCTCCTCCCACAAGGGCTAAACCCTCTTGTTGCAGTTGGCCCAGAAGAGAGCGTGGTGAGCCCAGGCCGAGCTCGGTCCGGCAAAGCGTACATCTTCCCGATGCTTCGCGCAGTCCGCGAGGCGGCGCTGACGCACGCGATGAATGTCGCCACGCAGGACGACACGGCCACCGGCAGCGGAGCAATCGCCCTCCAAAACAGAGGAGGTTGAGGCCATAGAGAACCTGGAGGACTACGAGGAGACCAAGGACGGACGGATTCGACGTACTCAATCGTTTGGCGAGCGGCTCAGCCAGATCAAGGCCCTAAAGCAACAGCTGGGCTCGAGTGCGAGTGACGCCGACGCCAAAAAGCAGGCACCGAGCAGCAAAGGAGTTAACACACGTGCGTTCCTCTTGTTCCTTTCCTCGCCTGAGGATTGCATCAGCTCACACGCGCTGTCTGCTCAGCTGAGGCCGTGCGGCGAACCGGTAGCGGAGATGCGCCGGCGAAGAAGGGCCACCGAAGGACACGTTCAACGGGCTTCATCGTTTCCGAGATCATCAAGCGCGCCACCAACGACGACGTGCCCAGGTAGCCACGCATCCATCAAAGCTTGCTTCATGGCTGGGTTGAGTTACTGACGTCACGGTTGTTGTAAAGGGCCGGCGTGGTTTCACAAGCCATCGTCCCCGTGGCCGCGACGGATGAGGACACCGACGGCCAAAAGGCATCGAAGCGCGGCGTCATTTCGGCTCGGTTCGGCCTCACGCTCTCCCTCTCTCAGTCCGTCGCAACGAGGGGCGGCGTCGACGGCTCACTTGGCGAGTGTCTAGGGTCCGGGCGGCGCACCAGATCTTCCGGGCGACCACGCAGCCGCAGCTGGGCAAGGAGTTCATGGAGCCCTTCCCGCCGAAGCGGATCCCGTTGCTGGAGGAGGAGGTGTTTATACCTTCAAGAGCCGAGCTTACCCTGTCTTGCCTATCGCGATGGCGGTCCCTTTTTCTGACGTCTTGTGTTTGCGTGTGTGCATCGCGTGAAGGAGCAAATTGGCAACTCGTTGGTGAACGTGGTGGACGGCTACATGGTCGAGACGGGCAGACGCACAGGCGTCACGCCCGAGCTGACCGAGCTCACAATGTACAATCCAGACTTAAGTTATACGTGGTATGTAGACTATTTCAAGGGGAAAGGTACGTCTCGACAGTGGCCTCCATCACCCAATCCTCCTTCCTTCCTTCCAATCCTCCTTTGTGTGGGTGGGCGCTCATTCGAAGACACCCAACCACCAATTTCAGAACACGAAAACTACATCGGTTCGGACCCAGAATTTGGCACCGTGGTGGTGTCCATAATCCACGAGCAAGACGAGAAGAACAAGCACATCCGGGCCATCATCCGGACAAAACACGTACGCGATCTTACTTGTATGCGGCCCCGTCTCTCGTTTCAACCGCTCACAAACCTTGGTCGATGATCGACGTCGCGTCGAGCAACAGTGTGACATTACGAGCCTCGTGCCCAAGGCCGACTTTGGCAACAACACGTTCAAGAAGACGTCGGTGAGGGAGATCGTGCGGGCGGCCTCCCCCGCGTTGGCCGATAGGATCCCCAAGATCAACTACAAGCTGATCAAGAACCCGGCCTTGCACGCAGAGCTCGAAAATTTTGAAACAAAACAGGTGCGCCGCACCTTCTTCTCCAACCATCCTCGTCCTCCTCTCGTCCTCCTCCTGGTGATGAACTCATCACGCGTGGGGGTGTGGGCGAGGCCAGGTGATCAAGAACTACAAGATCGGTGTGTTGTATTGTAAAGATGGTCAAACTCAGGAGGACGAGATGTTTTGCAACGGTAGCGTAACGATGCGTGTTGGTCATGAGCTCAATGTTACCAATCTCACCAACGTTGCGTCCGTTCTTGTTGTATTTGTGCGTTCGTTGGCCCAACAGAGCACGGGAGCGAGGCGTTTGAGTCCTTCCTGGACTTTTTGGGCGACCGGATCGAACTGAGCGGCTGGAAGAAGTACCGGGCGGGGCTCGATGTAAATGGCGGCACGACGGGCACACACTCGGTGCACACCCACTGGGGAGTCGGCGAGATCATGTTCCACGTCTCCACGCTCCTGCCCTTCACCCCCGGCGACCAACAGCAGGTGCCCTGCCTGCTCGCTCTCCTCCTTCTTCTCCTCCTCAACGTTGAAGAAGACGAGACTGACGACTCGGGTGTTCAACACTCGCCCGATTGATGTGATGGTCATCCAGATTGAACGGAAACGCCATCTGGGCAACGACATCCTCATGATCGTTTTCAAGGACAGCCCGAACGGCCCGGCGTTCTCGCCCAACAACATCACCTCTGAGTTTAACCGTACGCCCAAAACTCTGAAAATCAAAATAATTACAACAATATT